>JAGGNK010006793.1:270528-390331 GCA_017590115.1 Montifringilla adamsi | reverse complement strand
AGAATAATAATCACTTCAGAAGCAGTGACAAACACCTCAGCCTCTGCCAGCACCCTCTGCCAAAGGGTGAAATGGGAACTGAGTCTCTGCACTGAGCCTGTGTGGGGCAATGGCCCTGGGAGACAGAAGGGGCTCTGGGGGGCTTCAATCCACCCTCAGCGTGGGGCCTCAGCNAGGACCCAGGGAATGGCTCCCACTGCCAGAGGGCAGGGATGGATGGGAGATTGGGAATTGGGAATTGCTGGCTGGGCTGGAATTGCCAGAGCAGCTGTGGCTGCCCCTGGATCCCTGGCAGTGCCCAAGGCCAGGTTGGACACTGGGGCTGGAGCAGCCTGGCACAGTGGGAGGTGTCTCAGTGTGTGGAACAGGGTGGGATTCAAATGTTGCCTCCACCCAAACCATTCTGTGACTCCGGGATTCTGTATCAGCACTGGACAGCTCCTAGGAGGGGCTGAGCTGTGGCCCCGCGAGGCGGCAGCGGCAGCTCGGCCCATTCCCGCATCCCCTGCCCCATCAGGAGCTCGGTGGGCGCCCCCGGCAGCAATAGCAGCCCCAGCAGCACCGTGCCCGAGCGAGGCAGCAGCAGGGAGCAGCCGCAGGAGCCCGGGCTGGGCACTGGCACAGCGCTTCAGTCTGAGAGCAGAAATCAGTGTGGGGCTGGCACGGCAGCCCAGGCTGCCCGGCATGGGGGCTGAGAGGCTGGGGGGACAGGTGTGGATGGGCTGTGCCATTGCGCACACAGGACAGCACAGGTATGAATGGTCTGTGCCACTGTGCACACAGGACAGCCCTGGCAGCACAGGTATGGATGGGCTAGACTCACTGTGCACACAGGACAGCACAGCTCTCCATGGCTGTGTCACTGTGCACAGCACAGCTCTCCATGGCTGTGTCACTGTGCTCAGCTCTCCATGGCTGTGTCACTGTGCTCCCAGAGCAGTCCTGGCAGTACAGTTTGTTGCATTAGAAGAATGACAAAATCCATGGATTTCTTTCATTACATGACTCCTGGAAAGAGCACAACTGTGGTGGTGACGTGCAAGTGCAGCGTTTATCGAGTAAGTTCTTGCCAAGTGGGTGAATGGAAGTCTCAACACTCTTCCTCCTCAAGTCAAGTGTTCCAGAGTCCTCTAAATGCTAATGGAAACAAATTTTTGTTGGGTGTTGGGTTGACCTGTCCCCTGCCCATGTTTATTTTCCTCAAATAAGAGTGGACAAAATAAATTTAAAATAGGGACACGCACATCACTAGGCTTCCTAGTCTCCAGGACTCCTTGAGTCTCTGAAACTTTGTCATTCTTGCTGTAAAGAGGCAGGAGTGAATCATTGACCTAATTAACTTACTTTTTTAATTTGTCTTTTGGCTTGTTTAGGAATTTGGAGGTAGAGAAGCCAGACTAAGCTGGAATTTTCAGATGTGTGTATTATGCAAAAATACGAAGTAGGATATTTCTGGAAAATGCAATACCACTAGTTGTGAAGCATATCTATCAGGGGTCAGTGTGAGTGAAATTCAAATGCCCCCAGGGGCAGTCCAGAGCAGGTGTATCTATCCAGAAATGCCTTCACTGGAAGTTAAACCAACACTGGAATCATATCTCATGGGTGGGAATGGCTCCCCCAGGGCTGTCCTGTCCTGTCCTGTCCTCCTGTCCCTGCTCCTGCTCCATGTCCTCAGAACAGTCCCACAAACCAGAGCAGGTTGCCCAGAGCTGCCTCAGCTGTCACAGCAGCACTGAACAAAGCTGGCCTGACCATCCCCACATCCCCACATTCCCAGCTGGCTCTCTCCCTGCTCCACTGCCCGCGGTGCAGACTGGAAGCTGTCCTGAGGAAAGGCACAGGACAGGGAAGGCAGGTGCTTGGAGGTGAAATAAGGCAGGAGGAAGGCAGAGGGGAGCTGCTTCAGGGGGGGCTGGGAGGCACTCCTGGGAAGGTCAGCTGGGTTTCTCTCTCCACATTTCTGGCTTCACTCAGGATGAGTTTTGCCAGTGACTCTCTCAGCCCCTGATAGATGGGGATGCTCTTGTTCAGAAATCTATATCAGTAACTACATAAACTCTGGTTTGCCCTAAAATCACATTGGTTTCTTGGCCTGAACAATTTAATGCAGCAGCAGGCTCCCCCAGCAAACTGCAGACACTGCAAAACAGAGGCTGAATTTCATGGCTGCTGCTCATGGCCTCTGACACCTCCTTCAAGCACCATGTTTTAATCGCTCCCGCCACATCCCCCTCATCTCCTCCTCATTTCTCTGTCAGAGGAGAAATATTTGGTGGCTGTTTTCAGTTTTTGTATTTGCTGTTGCTCTGGGCTTTGCACCACAGGCTGTCTTCAGGCTCTGCCAGGTGCCCGTGTGCCCCTGAGGGGCTGCAGCTGAAGCCAAGAGCAGCACCCAGGGCTGGCACTGCCACCCTCCTGGTCACAGCAGTGGGGACAGCTCACAGGCAAGGACAAGGGCTGGAGGATTGCCCCCTTGCAGAGCCTGGAGGGCCTCCAGGAGAGCCTGGACAGAGACTCTGGACAAGGGTCTGGACCTGGTTTAGTGGAAGTTGTCCTTGCCCACGGCAGGAACGAGATGAACTTAAGGGCCCTTCCAATCCAAACCGTTCTGGGATTCTCTGATGCTGTGATTTGGCAGGGTGAGAAAAACCAGGCATCCATTGAGGAGGAATTGGTAGGTTGTCAAGAATATCCTGGTAGAGGAAGGAGGTCCTGAGGAAAGAAGCTGAAGAGATTTGGCCACCAGACTAGCACAGCGGGCACTCTGTGTGGGGAGAGAAGGCAGCACAGCCAGCTGCTGTAAACGCAGTCCTGCAGGTAGATCCTGCCCCTCTGGACACTGAGGCTGTCAGCTCTGTTAATGCCCCAGGCAGAGCCCCTGACCCTGCGGTGCCTGTGGGCAGCCCAGGGAGCCTCCAGCCATCCCCACACCAACAGCACTGAGGGTGTGAGGTGTTCTGTGTGTTCCTGCCAATCCCCTGGAAAATGCCACCTCGGTTACCTGTCACCTGGCTGCACTGGCACTGGCTGGACCCAAACGTGAACCTCTGGCTCTGCTATTCATTATTGTACCAGGGAAGGGCAGCTGGTGTCACGTGCCTGGAGCTGGGCATGGCCCCTGGCCTGTCCCACAGCGTGTCCTTGTCTGCTGGGGACACACAGCTTGGCGCACAGAGCCCTCCCTGGGGAAAGGACTGCAGGGTCACCCTAAAACAGCTGTGACCCGTGGCTCCGTGTCCATGGCAGTGACATTCCTCTGGGGTGGGGCTGCAGGGTCACCCTAAAACGGCTGTGACCCATGGCTCCGTGTCCATGGCAGTGACATTCCTCTAGGGCAGGGCTGCAGGGTCACCCTAAAACAGCTGTGACCCATGGCTCCGTGTCCATGGGCAGTGACATTCCTCTGGGGTGGGGCTGGGACCGGCTCAGCAGGGACAGGGGACATGGGCACAGCCAGGGCACAGCAAGGGCATACCCAGGGGACACTCAGGGCACACCCAGGTCACAGTCCGGGCACACCCAGCGCATGCTTAGGGCATACTCAGGACTCACCCAGGGCACACCCAGGGAATATCCAGGGCATACCCAGGGCACACTCAGGACACACCCAGGGCACATCCAGGAGACACTCAGGGGACAGCCAGGGCACACTCAGGGCACACTTAGGGCATGCTTAGGGCACACTCAGGCTCTGCTCAGCTCACCAAACCCATCCCCTGTGCTGTGCTTCAAGCCGTCAGTCCCAGGCTGGGCTCCCAGGGTCCCCAGACCCATCCCCTGTGCTGTGCTTCAAGCCGTCAGTCCCAGGCTGGGCTCCCAGGGTCCCCAGACCCATCCCCTGTGCTGTGCTTCAAGCTGCCAGTCCCAAGCTGGGCTCCCAGGGTCACCACGGGAGCAGGAAGGTCACGGAGCAAGGGGAGCACCCTTAGCCTGCCAGGGACCCTCTGTGGATGGGGAGGGACACTCTGGCTCCCCTGGCTCCCCGAGGGGGTCTCTGCTCTGTCTGTGCCCCTGGAGGGGCTGCAAGGCCGGGGTGGGTGCCAGGAGCCCCAGCACAGCCCCGGCCCCCCGGCAGCCCTGGGGCACAGCTCCATCGCTGCCTCGGCTCTCGCACCCCATGAAACCACTGCTGCCTCTGCTCAGGCACAGACCCAAGTCAGCACTTTCTCCACCACGCTGCACGGTAATTTTCCTTATCCTGCCTATATTTAACTTTCCCCCTTGGACTAGAATGTGGTTACAAAAAATTTCTGTCAGCTGGAAAGAAGGAACAATGCCTGGCTCAGTGCCTGTGCTCAGCAGTGAAGAGTCTGCAATTACAGACTAAAAAACACAACAATACAAAAAAAAGCCCCAAAACACCAGCACCAAAAACAAAGCAAAAATATTTTTCCAATTTCTCTGAGAGTCTTCCTTGCAGTTGTTTTTTTTCTGACAAGGATCAGCAATATAAGAGGGAAAGAGAGTTCAGAGTAGAGAGTAATAAAAGGAAAATATAGAAAATCAAAATGCTGAGCTCTGTTTTGCCTGGCAGAACATCTAC
The DNA here is from genome assembly GCA_017590115.1 of Montifringilla adamsi. Classification (NCBI taxonomy): domain Eukaryota; kingdom Metazoa; phylum Chordata; class Aves; order Passeriformes; family Passeridae; genus Montifringilla; species Montifringilla adamsi. Next base: position 385,785 of record JAGGNK010006793.1, on the reverse strand, counting down.
TGTCACAATATGATTGCAGAGAGGCAGCATCCAAGTGTTCTGAAGGAGACTGACTCTCATCTAGGGGTTCAAACCACCCCTCCCTCTCCCAGTCCCTGTTCCAGACTGGCTGTGTGAGTGCTCTAAGCCCAACCCTAAGCCTAACCCTAAGCTTAAACCTAAGCCTAAACTTAACCCTATGCCTAACCCTAACCCAACCCTAACCCTAACCCAACCCAAGGCTCAGGTGCCAGGAGGGGTGGGAGGCTGCCTGGGCAGAGCCCGTGTTGTCACAGCCCAGCCATGGCACACAGGCACAGCCTGGCCGGGCTGTCACCTCCTCTGCTGTCCCAGCCATGGCACACAGGCACAGCCTGGCCGGGCTGTCACCTCCTCTGCCTGTCCCAGCCATGGCACACAGGCACAGCCTGGCCGGGCTGTCGCCTCCTCTGCTGTCCCAGCCATGGCACACAGGCACAGCCTGGCCGGGCTGTCACCTCTGCTGTCCCAGCCATGGCACACAGGCACAGCCTGGCCGGGCTGTCACCTCCTCTGCTGCCCAGCCCCTCACGCAGCCATGTCCCACCCAGGGCACCCTCACCACAGACAGAGCTGTGACACCAAGCAGGGATTTGGCGCCTGGATTGTCAGTGCCGCAGGGGTTTAACAAGGTTTGATGGTGAGGGACGCTGTTTTTTACTGGGTTTTTGTTCCCTTTTGAATGTCTCATCCGCATCTCTCTGGTGTTTTACACCAAGCCCTTGTCCAGAGGCCCGGCTGGCCAGTGCTACACTGGGTTTTAGCCTCGGCCTCCTCTCTCAGCATCTGGTGGGATTGATTATTTATGTTTCGTAAAGGGAGGTTTAGATGCCATGAAATATTCATGCTGAGGGAAGCAGGAGCTGTTTAATGAAGCACAGCTGGGGAGCCCAGGTCCCTCTGCAGGGAGCGAGTGTGGGCTGGGCCCGGCAGAGCTCTGGGCTGGAGCCCTTTCAGCACAAAACCTACTGGCCTGATTAAAACAAGAGTGAGGGGGAAACGAAACAGGATGGAGTGAGTGGATTCCCCTCTGGCTGGGGCATGCAAGCACAGCAGCTGGTCAGAGCACACTAATCCCAGCTGCAGGCTGCAGCCTGATCCGTACCCAGCACAGGGCCCTGGCCAGGTGAGCTCCTGACATCTCCACCTCCCGTGAAACCAACGGGAAAGGAAAGCACTTTAATGATCTGCTTTTATTTAGCAAGGCACTGCTCCAGTTAGAAATTCCATGACAGGATGAGCAGGTATTTTAATTATCAAAAATGATATCCATAATTAAGACACAAATTATTTTCGGTACCATTACACTGAGGATCCAGAGCAAACCAGCAGCTGGAGAGATGACAAAACAAACTCAGATTATTCCATGCCCAGCTCTGCTCAGCAATCAGAACAGAACTGGACAGAGCCACGAAACCAAAGCGTGTTGGGCTCTGCCAGGCAGAGGTGGCACAGCCCCTTCTCCTGCCAGTCCCTGGCTCTGCTCGGGATCAGAGGGCTGGCGTGATGGCACAGCCAGGCACTTCTCAGCAGCACTGGCCAGCAGCTCTGCTGCTGCCTGCAGCCATCTGAAAACCCTTGGGTGGCCCTGCTGTCCATCTCCTGCCCTGGGGGTCTCCATGTCCCCCAAACTGGGATGTGTCCATCACAGCTTTGGCTCCTGTGCCACCCCCACGGCAGGGGGGGTCAGGACAGTTGATCCCACGGGATCCTTTGGCGTCAGAGCCTTTGCACCATGGAAAATGCTGCAGGTGCACCCACCAGGCCATCCAGGCACGCAGCCTGCCCTGTGCCAGCCCCTTGGCACCACGGACTGCCTTCTCCAGGCTCAGCAAAGGGAACAAAAGGCCTTCAGCCCCCGGCTCTTCATGGAAGCTTCAAGAAGATTTTTTTTTTCATGGAAAGGGTGCTCAGGCCTTGGAACTGCCCAGGGAGGTTTGGAGTGCCCATCCCTGGCAGTGTCCCCTGGAGGTGGCACTCAGAGCTCTGGGCTGGGGACAGAGTGGGCACTGGGCACAGCTGGGGCTCCATGGGCTGGGAGGGCTTTTCCAGCCCCAGGAATCCTGGGATTCTGTGATTCCTCCTGGCCTTCAGCAGAGTGCCCAGGACCATCCTGGGGCAGAGCTGTCCCACAGGGCTGCCACTGGCCCAGCCCAGTGACCCCCTCCAGGGAGACTGGGGGTCGGTTTCTTTCACACCTGCACAGTTTTTCTGCATGAAACTAAGTTAGATCCCCACTCCAATTGGTGCCTGAGTTCTGTTATTAATTATAGCTCCAGCTCAAATCCCACTCATTAGCTGAATGAGCAATAACAGGCGTTAAGCCTATCTGTTGATAATATTCTCCAATGGATCGGGGATGTGTCATTTGACACTGATAAACTAGGCAATATTATGAGCTGAATGTCTGAAATGCTACACAGATGGGGAATATATTAATTTAAGAAAATGTTATTAAGTGTTTAAGGAGTGTAATTATGAGCAGCCTTCTCGTTTGACACCTGTGTGCAGTCTTTCCTTGAGAGATAAAGACAGAGCAGTGAGAACTGGAAACCAGCCTTCAAATATCTCTGTTTTTTCCTCTTTTTAACTTTCTGCCAAATTAATTACTTTCAAGACACAACCAATATTGTAAAGAAGTTTTGACTGAAAACAATACCAGAGTGCAGCCCACAGAAATCTTCTTTTTAATACATTTATTTGGCAATACAAGACAATTTCTGAGAAACAACAGCTCTGCAGCATGACAGGGACAAGTTGCCCACAAGCCAGCGGCACAGACAGCCACCAGCCTGGGGCTGTGCCAGGGCACCCTGCCAGCCCTGGTCAGCTGCAGAATTAACTGGAATTGCTGGGGAGACCAGGGAAAATTAATCTTATTATATTGTAGACAGTTCAGAGTTAATTGTTGAATTCCAAATGGGAGAAGAGAAGGCTCCAGGGAGGGCTCAGAGACCCTTCCAGTGTCTAAAGGGGCTCCAAGAGAGCAGGAGAGGGAAGACACCCCTTTGGAAGAGGGCCTGGACTGCCAGGACAAGGGGAATGGCTTCCAACTGCCAGAGAGCAGGGATGGGTGGGATATTGGGAATTAGGAATTGTTCACTGGGAGGGTGGGCAGGCCCTGGCTCAGGTGCCCAGAGCAGCTGTGGCTGCCCCTGGATCCCTGGCAGTGCCCAAGGCCAGGCTGGACACTGGGACACCCTGGGACAGTGGGAGGTGTCCCTGCCATGGCAGGGGTGGCACTGGGTGGGGTTTGAGGTCCCTCCAACCCAGGCTGTTCTGTGATTCTCTGAAGTTACTCACTGGATGGAGTGGGACAGGCATTCCCTGAGGGTGCTGTCATGATGGAAAATGAGTGTGGGATGGATCTGTCATGGTGCCAGTGCCTGGATGGGCAGGGGCGGGTGACTGCCAAGTCTGAAGGCTGGTACAATGCCAGCAATATGCCTGGGCAGTGCCCAGGGCATCTCCCACGTCTCTCCTGAAGGAAGCAGCTGCTTTTCACCATCCCTGCTCCCCCTGGGCCTCCCACAGCACCCCACGGAACCAGCTGTGGGAAGAGCTGGAACACCTCACTGCAGACACACAGTGCCCGCTGTGAAAACTAATTAATCAAGATACCTGCAGCACTGCCCCATCTCCTCAGCCCCAAAATGATGGTTTTTGCTGAGCGGGTGGTGGCTGCCCGGCACGGCAGGATCCACACACGGGCACACGTGGGCCCTGAGGAGCTGCTGTGAGGGATCTGCCCGGAGCTGCAGCTGGGCAGCACAGGGAGCGTGCAGCAGGGACCTGGGCAGGGATGGAAGGACCCCAAAACGCATTCCAGGAGAGCTGCAGCTGGGCAGCACAGGGAGCATGCAGCAGGGATGGAAGGACCCCAAAACGCATTCCAGGAGAGCTGCAGCTGGGCAGCACAGTGAGCGTGCAGCAGGGATGGAAGGACCCCAAAACGCATTCCAGGAGAGCTGCAGCTGGGCAGCACAGGGAGCATGCAGCAGGGATGGAAGGACCCCAAAACGCATTCCAGGAGAGCTGAAGCTGGGCAGCACAGGGAGCGTGCAGCAGGGATGGAGGGACCCCAAAATTTATTCCAGGAGAGCTGCTGGATGCTGGATGCCAGCTCTCACTGCTGGGATGTCAGTGTCCATTAAGCTAAAATAGGATTCTGGCCCTGCTGGGCTCCTGAGGAGCTCGAGACCAGATTCATGTTCACAGCAAAGTCTTCTGCAAACAGGAAGCAGCCAGGACATGTTCCCTGTAATGCTGCTGCACAAATCCTTAGAGGAATTTCATCTGGAATAATGTATGAACCTGCACAGAGGGGAAAAAATCAGAGGGAAACTGATGACAGCTGGGTAAAAATGACAAGAGAGCTGATGGAGTGTTTTACAAGGGATAGAAAGAAGTTTCTGTCTTGTTCAGCACAGAAAAAGTGTTTGACTTGGGGATATGACTGACAGCTGTGAAGACACCAGGAGCAGTCACGAGCAGAAGGACAGAACTATTGGAGAAAGAAGGGCAGCTGGGAGGAAAAACCCCAAAGAGCCATGGGCAGAGGGTCCTACAGCAGCTCCCTAGAAACTGCGTGTTTCCATCCTCACCATGCCACGTTCTGCAGGCAGTACCAGGACTGCTTGACCTAAGGATGCACCCACGGTTCTCTGCCCAAACTGTTTCATTTATGAGAATCTAGGCTAAAACAGGGAGACTTTGCAAGCTGTTTATAGCTTTCCACAGAAAAATCCTACCCTTAGCACATTCGTTTTCAATGCAATGTTCTCTTTCATGTTAAGATTCATAAGTATCAGTATAACTTTCATAACGGTGCCTGTTACCATCGTTAAAAATAAACTGCGAGTTTAAAAACAGAAAATAAATTCATATATTTAATAGCAACAAATTATCACTATAAATGCCCCTTATCACTTTATTAGCTCTTTTGGAGCCCTGTGGTTCCCTGCTCTGTTTTCCCAGCAGCAGGAGGGGGCTCAGTGTGCCCCCTGCTGAGGCGAGCCAAGGCTCTGCCCTGCACATCCTTGCTGCAAGAGCCTCCAGTGTCCCTGTAATCCTCCTGCTGTGAAGGACACAGGCCTTCAGCACTTGGTTGTAATTTGGTTGATTTTACACACGGGAGGATCTCCCTGTGTTTGACAAACACCAACCCCCAGGTTCTCCTCCAGCGGGCAATTCCATTTATAGCGCATCCAAAAACAGGGGAAATGGAGTTCAGGATTTCATTCCACTGTAACAGTCAAAATGTAAAATATATTGAGTCTGTTTACAGGCTTGAATTTTCAGTCAAGGGTGCTGAGCCCTGTCGTTCTTTCCTTGTCCTTGGTGAATAATGATGGGCAAGTAGAGGGGGCACAAGGACATTTTAACCCTGGACTTTACAGCAGCTGGTGTTCCAAAGCAGTGATTTCCTCTTTTTTTTTTTTTTTTCTCTCCTTATTTGTGTTTCAAACCCATTCTCTATGAAACAAACCACAAAAAGAGTCAACATTTCAGCCTTTCCCTCTACCAGGTGTTAATGGAAAGCAGAAACACTTGGGATGTGCATTTCAATTGGAACAAGCGACACGATTTTTGTCAAGCTACTTCGTGTCAAGCACATAAATAAACATGTGCATAGGGAAAAGGTTCAATATTTCAACACTGGTTTCTTTTTGCAATCTTCAAGATGCGAGTCCAAAACATTTCTGTCAGGAAATTTGGGTGGGAGGATATTGGAAGGATGAAAAATGTGCATTTTCTGAAAAATGCGTCATAGTCAAAATCACAGTGTTTCAAGAAAGCTGTCGTGTCACCCAGCAGCCCTGAGCTCCTTTGAAACCTCGGGAAGGCAGACCAAAGCAGAATCATTGCTGAAGTCACTCTTGCCTGAAGTGCCACAGCAGCCCCGTGCCCAGCACTGATCTTTGGCTAGCAGCTGCCACAGAACCAACACGGTGCCAGCAGCACCAGGAGCAGCCAAACAGCCCAAAGCCAGCCTCCAACAGCAACCCCCAGGGCTTCAGGAGCTCCTCTGCTCACGTCCTGCTTGGTCTCTGCGGAGCAATTCTTCACTCAGACAGTCCCGGGGATGGACCGGCTACTCCTTGTCTGCATCGATTTGTGTTCCCTCTTGAGGAACTGGGAGCAGAAATACCAATTCAAGCTGAATAAAACATGAAAAAGAAAATCTTTAAAAACTGCCACTGAAGCACAGGAACCTCTTTTCTTGCTGAATTATGCTGGCAGAGCAGCGAGAGGACCGCGCTGGCTCCCAGTTTGCCCACGCACAGAGTCGCCCCGAGGGCAAACCCGCGGTGCCCGGCACTCGCCGGGGCGTGGGACGAGCAGGAGGGACACGGGCAGCAGCTGCTGGCTGCCCGGGCTGCCCACTGACCCCTTCCTGCCACAGCCAGCCTGCACTGCCCCGGGCCTGGCAGGGCTCTCCAAGACTCTCCAGAGTACCCCGACACGGTGGGCACAGCGGGTGCTGCCAGGGTCCCTCCACACCTGACACTGGGTCCCTCTGCAGCCCTGCCCACCAGGACAGGGCACTGCCAGGGTCCCTCCACACCTGACACTGGGTCCCTCTGCAGCCCTGCCCACCAGGGCACTGCCAGGGTCCCTCTGCCCAGCCCACCAGGACAGGGTGCAGGCTGCCCGCCCAGGATTTCTCATCTCCTGGTGAGCAGCTGCTGTGCTGCACCACAAACTCTTGCCTGGGACTGGGCAGAGCCACAAGGTCCCCCTGAGCCTCCTTTTCTCCAGGCTGAGCCCCTTTCCAGCTCCCTCAGCCGCTCCTTCCATGCTCTCCTCTGCACACCCCTCGCTGGGCACCTCTCACACTGTGCAGACCTTGCCGGGGTGGTCTGGAGCAGCCCGAGCTGGCAGTCCCGCAGGAGTGAGGGGCTGGGCAGCCCCCAGAGCAGGCAGCACAGAGTGTACACAAGGAGACTGAGCTAAAGGCAACAGCACTGAAATAAATGGCAGGCACAATTGCTCTACTTTATTAGATGTTGACAAGAGAACATAAATCCCTATCTGCAAAAATCGGTTATGTGCATTTGGACAACTGAATAAGGAGGTCTGAAATATTGTTCTATTTACTTTCACGGCACAGAACCAAGACACTCTTTGTTGCCTCATAAAATGCAGCACGGTGAAGTTAATACCTCTTTGCCAGCAGCTTTTTGCTCCGTCTTGCCAGGGACAGCCTCTGTTTGCGAGACGGCTCCATCAGCCTGGAACCCGCAAGGACCTCGGGTTTATGAACGCGTTCCCTTGATACAGGGCTGAAATAAATGCAGATTATGTGTCTCATGCACGGGGCTGCCTCACAGCAGGCACGCCAAGGGCACAGCGGTCACTTCACACCACTGACCTGCTCTGCTGAGCGCTCCTGCCCCAGAGCAGCACCGGGGACTGCTGCAAAACAGAGGGGCTGGGGGCTGGACACCTCCTGGGAGGGCATGGGGCAGAAGAGGCTCCATCCACAGGGGCTCAGGTGGGAAAAGGTTCACCCACATTTGTGGCTGTTCAGCCTGGAGCACAGGAGGCTCAGGGGGCCCTTGTGGCTCTGCACAGCTCCTGCCAGGAGGGCACAGCCGGGGGGTCGGGCTCTGCTCCAGGGAACAGGGACAGGAGCAGAGGGAACGGCCTCAGGCTGGGCCAGGGCAGCTCAGGGTGGGCACAGCAGGAATTTCCCCATGGAAAGGGTGCTCAGGCCTTGGCACTGCCCAGGGAGGGTTGGAGTGCCCATCCCTGGAGGTGTCACCTGGAGGTGGCACTGAGTGCTCTGGGCTGGGGACAGGGTGGGCATGGGGCACAGCTGACACTCCCTGGGCTGGGAGGGCTTTTCCATCTGAAAGGATTCAGTGATTCTGTGGTTGTTGCCCTCCTGCTCTGCTGGCGATTGCACCTTCACTGCAGCACAGGATAGATGGCAGAGGCTGCAGTGCTGTGTGCTCTGGATTTTGTCCCTGCCTATCTTTGTTTTTCAACCCAGTTATTCAACACAGTTATTTTTGGGAAGCCCTTGGGACAGATTCAGGCTGCAAATTCAACAGTAGAGTCACACAAACGTGTCCCACTTGTCTCAGCCGGGAGCCAGCGCCGAGGAGCACTCGCGTGTAACTCAGAATCAATGATTTATTCAGCATAAGTGATTTATTTTATTCTGCTCCTTTAATAGCCAAAAGCAAAACTTTCTGTCTTCAGAGGTACTCATCTCAGTGGTGGGGTTGGTTTTTTTCAAATACAAATAACCCCAAAGTGTTGCCTGCTGACAACAGACAGGACACGGTGAGTAACGCTCCCTTCGTTCCACAGTGGGGCAGACAATCAAAGGTGCCCAAATTTGTTTTCCAGGAGCTTCATGCAAGGCAATGTTCGCTCACATTTCCTTGGTGTGCAAGCATTAAATAGCAGGCACTTGGCGAATTAAAATATTTATGAAGTTCCAACTCTGAAATGGAAAGCAGGTATGGCTTTTTGCTGTACCTTCAGGAAAAAAACTCAAGCAGCTCCAGACGTTGTGTGAGGAATTGAGCTCCTTCTGGCAGCTCTGCCCCTCCATCCGGGCACAAAGCTCCTGTAGTTCTTACACTGAATTTTGTAAACCTTCACTCATCAGTTTTCATTGATTCTTGTGGGCACAAAGCATAGCCAGCACTTCCCAGCCCTCCAAATTGCTACCTCATTAGCAGCTCAGCATGTTGTGCCTTGTGCATACCAAATGAGGTGGTATGCCTGTGCATCACACTTCCTTTCCATAAATTTCCATAGAAACATTAAAAGCACAGTTATTCTTCTGGTTGGTTTTCTCCGTTGTTGTCTGTCCCCACTTGTTACAGTAGCTGGGTGATTAAAGGGTGCTCACATTCCTAATTTTTCCTTTCAGCTGAGTTCCAGCACTGTCAGATCTTCAAGCACAACTGACAAACAGAGAGGCACCATGGAAGGTGGCAAAGACAGTCTGAGAGAAAAACCAAAACAATGAAAGTTTCTCAGTTAAGATGCTCCCACCCCTGAGACGAAGCAGGAGCACGGCAGGGGTGAAACCCCTCAGCTCTGTTTTCAAGGCTTGGGAGCTGTGCAGGGGCTCAGGGTCACACGCTTCAGGTCATGGTGCATGGTAGAGAAGGTACCCACAGCAGGAAATGTCTAAACCTGGCTTTTTTGGGTTTATTATGATCCAGAACTCAATCTGACTTCCTCCTAGACACGTTTTCTCAGTGAGGTGAGAGTGGCACCTGATTTTAGACAACAGATTTTAGATCCAGCCAGGATCCAGTGTGGAGCATTGAGTGAGGGGAGAAGGGCTGGGTGAATATGGGATTTTTGGAGAGGGAATGTTGGTGTGAGCAGGCACTGACTGACCAGAAGCAAATCATTAACAACCCCACTTCTCTAGGCAGAGCAATTTGCTACAGCTGCTGGATTTGTCCCTGTTTGCCTCAGGAAAACACAAGCCCCTTTATTAAATCAGGAGAACCCATAGGTGCTAGTGGACAAGAGCATTTATCTAGTGATGTGCAGAGCTCGGATGCACACAGCTCCGAGGGGAGCACCCACACCCCACGGAGCCTCCCAAGGATCCCACCTTCCTGCAGAGCCAGCACAGCCTGCAGCTGGAGCACAGCCCTGCAGGCCAGGGCACCGTGCTGAGCACACAGAGCCTCCCTGGAAGGCGCAGGGGGAAGTCCCAAAGTAGAAACAAACTGATAGTGGAATATGAGCCGTCGGTAATGAACTGGCTCCCAGCTCTCCAGCTCCCATGGAAAGCTCATTTGCTTTATATAATTGGAAGTGTCATACTCAATAGCACTCTCTGAACCTTTTTTTTTTTAAAGAGAATCCACAATAATTTGTTGCAATACAGCCCCATTGATTCCTGTTTGGGGCTATAGATCAGGTAATTAGACATAATGAAAAGCAGAGAAGGGAGAAGGATGTAGAATTTCTAAAGCTATAGAGGGGTCATCACCTATTGCAGTGCTTATATTGATTCTCTTCATTGTACGGAAACCTGGAACTCTTAAGAGCAGCAATAATGGCACTTCAAGTGCTCCAATGTCTCTGAGAGCACGAGAAGAAAAACATTGCTTGGTGCCAGCTCGGTTGTGACAGAGCAAAAGGCTGAGCAGGCAGAACCGGTGAGGAGGGGCACGCGGGGACAGGAGGGATGAGAGGGATGCCACCCTTCCAGGACTGCTCTGCTGACAGAGGGGTGAAGGACACTCTGGGAGGCCCCTCAGAGTTGCCTTTTTCTCTGCCTTCCTGCTGGCATCAGAGGTTGATTCATTTCAGTTCTTTTTCAACCGGATTCTGCAGCTGCTCTCATGCTCGGGCTAGAGGAGGGCAGAGGACAGGAGGAGCAGCATCAGATCTCTGCCTCTTTCCCCTATGTTCCCCCCCCATCCTGCACCTGGGACGTGGGAAGTGACCCAAGCATTGCCCTGGACCTGCTGACCCAAGGCTCTCTTCATCTCTGATACCAGAATCACAGAGCCTGGCAGCCGCTCGCTTCCTTTCTTTCATTGTGTGCCTTCTCTGCTCCAAAGGAAAAGGCTTGAATTCAGGTTTTTCACAGCCTGGCTCTTCTACTCAAGTGCCACAACCCTCCTGCAGACAGGCTGATCCTCCTGTGCTCCCTGCAGCAGGAGGAACAAAACCCAGTAACCGGGAAGAGTTCCACAGCCCCTCTCTGCCAGGAGCGTTTTCAGCAGGGACACGAAGGATCCAGAAAGGGCAGGGATGGGCAGGGGTGGCAGGGATGGGGCAGGCATGGCAGGGATGGGCAGGGATGGACAGGGATGGGCAGAGATGGACAGAGGTGGCAGGGATGGGCAGGGGTGGACAGGGGTGGCAGGGATGGACAGGGATGGGCAGGCATGGCAGGGATGGACAGAGATGGACAGGGATGGACAGGGATGGGCAGAGCTGGCAGGGATGGACAGAGATGGACAGAGGTGGCAGGGATAGACTGGGATGGGCAGGGATGGACAGGAATGGGCAGAGGTGGCAGGGATGGACAGGAATGGGCAGAGGTGGCAGGGATGGACAGGGATGGGCAGGGATGGACAGGAATGGGCAGAGCTGGCAGGGATGGGCAGGAGTGACAGAGATGGGAAGAGAAGGCAGGCAGGCATGTCCTGACAGGTCAGTGACCTCTGAAAGGAGCCCTGAAGTGGCCCTTTGGACACTTGTTCAGCCTCAGGGCTTAGAAAGCCCTCTCACTAAAAAGCGTTAGGAAAACGTCCCCTGAGGCAAGATTTTCCACACTTGATTCCTGAGCATTTCACCATGTTGCTCTGCTGCGTGTGCCCAGCTCTTCCCATGGCTTAACCAAACTTTGCACAGGGCTCTTGGCTGCAGCGAAACCTCTCCTGCTGCTAGAGGCACCGTGCAGCTGCTGACCATTTCCCTGTGAGGGCAGTCCCTGCAGACAGAGCTGCAGCTCCGGAGGAAGGAGATGCACAATGGGAACACGCTGGGTGCCTGCATGGCTGGACCTGCCTCTGGCTGGCTCTTCCCACACCTCCAGAGCTCGCTGTGGGGCAGAGCTCACAGCCAGAGGTCCCCTGTGCAGCAGCTTTTCAAGAGACCCTGGGTGCCACCAGTCCTGGGGAACAGGGAGGGTTTGGTGATTTGAGGCAGGGCATGAAACTCTGGGTTTGGGAAGGTGAGAACTGAGAAAATGTGTTTTCATTATTTGGGGAATTAATCATACAGTTGTAAAATTATAGAAGGGACCTTAATATCATCCAGTTCCATCCCCTGCCATGGGCAGGGATGCCTTCCACTAGAGCAGGTTGCTCCAACAACCTGGCCTTGAAATGAAAAGCAGATGAGAGCAGATATGAACAGAAAAGCACTTCAGTGAGTTTGTTCTCCTTGCACAAATTCACAGGGAATTCCTTTGGAAGCACTCCCTTCTTCTTGCATGGGAACTCAGTCTGTGTTCATCAAGCACAGAACATCACAAAGTGCTTTAAGCAGCTGAGACATTCAGTGCGAGACTTCACATCGGGAATGCAGGATGTGTGAAACCAGCTCGAAATAGGACAGAGAAAAAGGAAGAGCTGTTCTATTCCCCAGGGTCTGCTGCCGTGTTCTCAGGCTCTGGAACTTTTCAGCATTTCTAATAGGGAGCATTATAAATATTCATACAGACACTCGGAGGCTAAAATTAAATGAGCTCGTCAGGGTTATTTTTAGTACAATGGACGGAGGCAATGGGAAGATCCCAAGGCAGTGGCTGGGACAGGGTGAGGGTGGTGCCTCTCCCCGTTCCAGGCAGGGCTGTGGAAGCAAAGCAGGGGAGGATCGCGGGGAGGAGAGCCAGCAGCATGGCAGGACGGCCGTGCTCCCCAGCAGAGCCCCTCACAGGCTGCCCTGGTGGAGAAACGCACCTCAGAGGGATGAGGCGCTGCTGTGCTGGCACACCCGGCTGCTGGGGCTGGGGGAGCAGCAGGAGCTGGAGGAGCAGGGCTGGCAGCGGGACCCTCCCGGGGCGGCCGTGCAGGGCAGGGTGAGGGACGCCAAAAGGCCTCCGAGGGGCCCTGTTCCCGCCTGGAAAATCCCTTCTGAGTTAGTGCTGGGAAAAGGGCAATTGAGGGCTCGGCAGCAACCCAGAAATGCAGGAGCTCAGGTCTGGAAAGGGCAGATAGGGAGGGGAAAAGCCAGAGCCGGGGTTCTTGGTGCACGGGGGTGCTGGGGGGCCGCGAGTGCCCGAGGGGCTGTCTGCAGGAGAGGGGGCAGAGGGGCAGCCCCAGAGGGAGCTGGGGCACCAGCACACAGCTGGAATGCAAATATCACACGGCCAGCCCAGGACATCGGGGCAGACACAGGAGTGCTTTTCCTGGGCTGCTTCTTCCCATTTCTTCCAGCCCCACTTTCTCCCTAAAGAAGACTCCCTCAGGCCGCTGGAAGCTCCGTGGGGCTGCAGGGACCTTGCTCCGCGCAGCCACGCTGCCATGGAACCGGCCAGGGATCCTTTCTTCCTGCTCTAGTGCTTTTAGTTTTAATCTTTTACGATCTGTAGAAGCATCTTTGAAGACAGGAACTCCCGGGATGTTTTGAAGAGCCCCACGCAGCCCGCGGTGGGCGGCTGCCTTCCGCAGGTGCTCTGAGGACACGGCCCAGGCTCACTGAGGGAAGGCTGGGGCTGCCACATCCAGGGAAAGGAAGGGAAGGGGGAAGATCCACCTTCTGCTCCTTTTAAATAGATCTGCAAAAGCTGCGGGCTGAGCGAGCAGCTCCCACCTCCCCACAGTGGGGCTCCCTCTGGGCTGGGCTGGGGGTCGGGGGTGCCCCCAGTGCCAGCAGGACACGCAGGGAGGGACAGATCTCCTGAGAGGACAGGCTGACAGCTGGCATCGGCCAGCCGGCACCAGAGAGGCTCTGGGTGACCTAACTCAGTCCTTCAGCACCCAAAGGGGCTCCAGGAGAGCTGGAGAGGGACTGGGGACAAGGATGGAGGGACAGGACCCAGGGAATGGCTCCCACTGCCAGAGGGCAGGGATGGGTGGGAGATTGGGAATGGGAATTGCTGGCTGGGCTGGAATTGCCAGAGGGACTGGGGACAAGGACAGAGGGACAGGACCCAGGGAACGGCTCCCACTGCCAGAGGGCAGGGCTGGATGGGAGATTGGGAGTGGGAATTGCTGGCTGGGCTGGAATTGCCAGAGCAGCTGTGGCTGCCCCTGGATGCCTGGCAGTGCCCAAGGCCAGGCTGGAGCCCCTGGGATGTGGGAGCTGTGCAGGGGGCTCCAGCCCACCCCGGTTCCCCTGGATCCCTGCTGCTGCTCTGCAATGCCATGGTTCTGTTCCTGCTCCCCACCATTTCCTGTCCCTGCACTTAGCACACCCTTCATTCCCGTGTTAAAGCACAGAAGTGCCTTTGCTTGCAGTTCATGATTCAGATTTCTTTTTCTGACATAATGTGACATAATGCAACGTGCTGGCTGCAATTACGTACAGTTTGATTGTGTGCTGGTTTGTCACTCAGGGCAATTATTTCTTTTTAATAATAGTAATTGATACTCTGAGTTGCCAAAGATAAGAAATCCAGCAGTAAGCAAAGCCATTTGTCATCCCTGCTGCCTTAATAAATAATAATTGAACTGGCTGCCTATATTGACAAACAGAAGGGCAGTTCTGATCCAAGGGAAATGTTGAAAACCTAAATTCAGCGTGTTTTTGAGGGAATACCATTTATCCATAAATAAAACTACCACTTATTTCTTTTTTCTTCTGAGGAATATTATTTTACTCAAAAAGTCAGTGATATCAGATGGGAGGTTCTTCAGAGTTCTCTCCTGTAATGCTTTATATTTATTTATTAATATAGTGCCTTGCTTCTTGTGCTCGATAGACAATCTTCTTAATTGACAAAAGTCACTACAAACCAATAAAATGACGTAGCAGCAGTCTTTTGGTAGTAACAGGAAGACAGATGCAGCTGGGTTTGCCCTGGGAAGAGCACTCCTGGGTCCTGTCTGCAGCTGGAGCAGGCGCCTGCTGTGTCACCCTGCAGGGGGACAGGGACAGGGGGACGGTCCCACCCCTCACAGAGGCCCGAGCAGGCACACCCAGCTCTGCCCAAAATGGGTCTGGCCTGGTGGTGACAGCTGGCCAGGAGAGGGGCCGCAGGTGTCACACGGACTGAACAGATACACAGGAAACTGTTCTGCTTTGCCCTTTTTATTTTTTTACATTTTTAATCATCTGCTAGAACTTTCAACAGGCACTGAACTTAAACACCAGAGAATAAACCACCCTGCTGTTCCACCAGGTAGAGGCGGCTATTTTTATACTTAGATTTCAAATTATCAGTGCTTCTGCAATGAGATTTTTCCTACTAAAGATTATCCTTTAAAAATGAATTTTTAGATGAAAAGTCACTCCTAAATAGTCTTGCTTGGGCTGTGTTTGGGTTGTCCTCTGTAATATTTTAAAAAGGCCACAATTGCTTGGACTAGGCCCCCTGAACTGGATGAATACAGGTGTAAGGCAGTTCCTGTTTGGCTGGCGGG
This sequence comes from Montifringilla adamsi, assembly GCA_017590115.1. Taxonomy (NCBI): domain Eukaryota; kingdom Metazoa; phylum Chordata; class Aves; order Passeriformes; family Passeridae; genus Montifringilla; species Montifringilla adamsi. The sequence continues at coordinate 370,735 of JAGGNK010006793.1, read as the reverse complement.
TGTGGAGGTTGGCAAACCCTGCCCAGGCCCAAGGCTGTGCCCCTGGCTGGGTGTGCCAGCCCTGCCCACTCAGCCCTGCCTCTGGATCTGCTTATCTCAAAAAGGAGCAATCTCTGGTGCTGGCTTTGGAAACGTTATCACACCAAAAGCCTTCCCTCATGTTTTCATTTATCCATTTGTGAATTCTCTGTAGCTGTAACAGGCTGGGGAGATGAACCACCCTTGATGTTCTCTGTGTGTTGGCTATTTTTTCTCTTTCACCAACAGGACTGCTGGGGTACAACCCTCGAGCTTTACTGCAGCATCAGCCTCATCACACGGCTGAGACAATGGGAAGATGGCAAAGCTCACCTGCAGCCAGCAGCAGCCAAAGATTTCTCTGTTACAGAGCATTTTAAAAACTTCCTAGCCAAAAGCCCATTGCTAAGGCTTACAGACAATTGTGCCAGCCAGTCACTGAAAGCACACTTACACCTGCTGCACACAATGCCTGCTTGTCTGCCTTCTATTAACAATACACAATACTCCATTATTAAGCTTCAAACCTTCTGCTATCTGGCTAAGCACATTTTCCTGCAGTCCTAAGGTGTATCTTAGCCAAGCCTAAAGCTCAAGCTGTTGTTCAATGCAGCTGCAGCTGGTTCTCTGCTCTTTGTTTCTAAGGCCTGCTTTCCCAGCTTTCTAAAATCTTCTCACCTTTACTGTTTCCCACATTCTGCTCCTCCCCAGAGCAGGAGCAGGTCTGGGGCTCTGGGGGCAGACCCGATGGCCAAGGTTTGCTTCTGTGAGGCACTTTGGGCTCTTGGACACATCTGTGGTGTTTGGGGGAGCCCAGAAGGGACCTGCAGGGGTTCCCAGAGGCTCTCGTGGCCAGCAGCTCCCAGTCTCTCGGGGTTCTCGTGGCCAGGCTGCTCCACTGGCAGAGAATCCCTGGTCCAGTGTGGAGCCACCATCCCTGGAAGGGCTCAAAAAACAGCCAGATGTGGCACCTGGGGACGTGGCTCAGTGGGCACGTGGCTGCAGGTTGGATTTGGTGATCCCAGAGGTCTTTCCCAGCTGTGCTGGTTCTGTGACCCAGGGCGGGTCCAGGCAGTGCTCTGGGCCACAGGAATCACCTGGAGCACCCTGACAGGATGGGATGGATTCTGTGATCAGCACCCCAAGGCAGAAACTGCTCCAGCGCCCCAGGGTTATGGGTGGGGGGTCAGTGGCCCCCCTTTGGACAAGGCATGGGGGGACAGGACCCAGGGAATGGCTCCCACTGCCAGAGGGCAGGGATGGGTGGGAGATTGGGAACTGGGAATTGCTGGCTGGGCTGGAATTGCCAGAGCAGCTGTGGCTGCCCCTGGATCCCTGGCAGTGCCCAAGGCCAGGCTGGACACTGGGACACCCTGGGACAGTGGGAGGTGTCCCTGCCAGGGCAGGGTGGCACTGGGTGGGCTCCACATCTCTTTCCACCCAAGCCACGCTGTGGTTTTGTGATTCTCATTCAGTGCAAGGATGAACATTGCCAGTCCTGAGCAGAATGGCCATTTCAGGGGGGGCTGTTCCCACGGAGCAGCTCTGTAGGACTCCTGCACATCCTGCTCTCCTTGCTCCCACTCCCTGCAGAGCTTCATCTCCCAGTGCCTGCCCAGGATCATTTCTGTGCAGCTGGGTTACTGCAATGGGACATTTCTGTGATCACAGAGCTGCCCAGGACCCCTGCCCTGCTTTTCCAGCTGCCTGCTCTGGACAGCAGGAGTTGGTGGGGCAGAGCCAGGCTGCCCTGGGCAGCCGTGCAGACATTCCTCATCCCCACCAGCCACAGCAAGTGGAGAAGGAGCGCCAGGCGTGGGGAAACACGGTGAATATTTTATGAGCCGTTAAACATTTATTAATCATTCATATGCAGATGATTAAAAAATTAATACAAAATCTGAGAATGATTTAGGAAGGAGAGAGCTCATGCTGACAGATGTGAGGAGCTGCTGGAAGGGGAGGACGAGGGGAGGAGATGGCACTGGAGCCCTCTGGGAGCAATCCTGTCTGCTTTGCAGATATCAAACAAGCCAAATCCAACTGGGCCCCGGGTCTCCAGCCCCCAGCAGTGAGCTGGGGGGCAAACAGGGACAGGCAGGGCCAGCAGAGGCAGGTAAGGACAGGCAGGGACAGGCAGGGGTGAGTAGGGACAGGCAGAGCCAGCCTCTGGCAAGGGCAGAGCATTGACCTCGCTGCTAACTAAACCCACAGAAACACGTGTAAAGTAACCAGAAGAGCTTAAACCTCTCCTTCTCCTTCTCCTTCTCCTTCTCCTCCTCCTTCTCCTCCTCCTTCTCCTCCAGGGCTGTCCTTTCTTCTCTCAGAACAGTTTTTACTGTGCTTTTCTCCAGAAAGAGGAATGGCACAGATCTCCAAGCAGGACAGACAGAATCAGAGGATCCCAGACTGGTTTGGGTGGGAGGGGACATTCGAGCTCATCCCATTCCACCCCTGCCCTGGCAGGGACACCTCCCACTGTCCCAGGGTGTCCCAGTGTCCAGCCTGGCCTTGGGCACTGCCAGGGATCCAGGGGCAGCCACAGCTGCTCTGGCAATTCCAGCCCAGCCAGCAATTCCCACTCCCAATCTCCCATCCATCCCTGCCCTCTGGCAGTGGGAGCCATTCCCTGGGTCCTGTCCCTCCATGCCTTGTCCCCAGTCCCTCTCCAGCTCCCCTGGAGCCCCTTCAGGCCCTGCCAGGGGCTCTGAGCTCCCCTGGGGTTGATTATTTCCAAGAGGATGGCTTTTCTTCTCTGTGGCTGGCACAAAGGCCAACAGGAATCTTGAGCAGGAGCCATTGTGACCTTGGAAATAGTTATTAAAATGAAAACATAGCGGATTTGTAGGAAATAATTTGACTCATGGAAGGTTTCATAGGAACAGAAAGCTTTTGCCTAAAACACAGGCAACTTAAGAGAGATCAGGCAGATGTTGAGGTTCTGATTGAATTACTTAGCCCTATTCATACATAAAAAGAGAGAGAATTGGGGGGGAAATGAATGAGACTGAAATCTTTCCTTTACATTTGATGAAATGATTGTTTATTCTCACCTCACAGAACTGAACGGGGACAATCCTGTGGAATGCCCTGGCCAGTTGCCCCCAGTGCCGTGTGAAATAGATACAGACTGAAACTCTTGAAGTTTTGGCTACAATAGTGACAGAAATAATATTATTTGTCTATTTCTGTGGGCAGTAATGTCAATTTATTCTCTTTTCATCAGTCTTTTATCAAAATGTCTCCAGCATGGTATAAGCATCTCTTATTGCAACTCCACACCATGCTTCAAGAAACTCAGCAATGAATGGGTTTAATAGTACTGAAATGATGGTAGCAATTCAGGCACGGTGTTATTGATTGCCAAAAGGGGTGTCTGATGCTGTATTTGCTAATTAACCTCCCTGGGAACATCAGCTCCAGCCCCTGGTGTGGGTTCAGGGTGGGGCACGGTGCCTTGTCCCTGCAGTGAAATGGCACTGACCTTTCTCCTGCCTCTGTGCTCCTTCTGCCAGGACAGACAGATTGCATTTCAGAGCCTTCCGGGAAATGGCATCAATATTTAACTGAACTCTGGGAAGTTGCTTTGAAAATGTGAATTCTGTTCCTTACCCAGCAGCGAGGCAGTGCCCTGTCCCCGCCTGGCATGGCAGCAGGGGTGCCCTGTCCCCATGGACACCTGCCCTGGGCCCTGGGACAGCCCTGCAGGTCACAGGGGGACAGGAGGCAGCCTCAAGTTACACCAGGGGGGTTGGGTTGGATATTAGGGGAAATTTCTTCAAGGAAAGGGTTCTCCAGCCCTGTCACAGCTGCCCAGGCAAGGGTGAAGTGCCATCCCTGCAGGGATTCAGATCCATGTGGCTGTGGCACTTGGGGACGTGGTGAGTGTGGCCTGGCAGGGCTGGGGAAGGGCTGGACTGGGCGGTCAGAGAGGACTTTTCCAACCTGAAGGATTCAGTGATTCAGCCTCTGATTCTGAACTGAGTAAGTGCTGGTGCAAACCTCAGGGAACATTTGCATTATTAAAATCACAGCAAACTGGAATTGCTGAAAAGGACGTTCCCGAACTTTCTGTTGGTTTTGGGCCTTTGAAACCGGTGGGGAGCCCCATTTCAAACACGAACCATATGGCTGCAGAGATTACAAAAGATGGAACGTTGTTTTGCAGTGCAGCAGACTGCCCCTGCCATCCTCAGCCCAGAACAGCATTTAATGAAGGAAAACCACCGTCAGATGAGAGGGATTTCTGCCCTTTGCTTTGCTGCAGCTGGCTCCTTCAGCTCCTGGGCACCACCACAAACAAGGCACCCCTCGTGCCCCGGGTGGTGGCACCACCTCACCCCGAACTCACCTAGTTCTCCTTCCAGAGCCGGGGGTGGGCTCGGTGTGACCCCTGACAGCCCTGACACTGCTCTGGGCTCTACCCCACAGCCCTGGCATTGCTCTGGCACTGTTCCACTGCTCTGGCACTGCTCTGGCTCTGCCCCACAGCCCTGGCACTGCCCCACAGCCCTGGCACTGCCCTGGCACTGCCCCACAGCCCCGGCACAGCCCTGGCACGGCCCTGGCACAGCCCTGGCACTGCTCCACAGCCCTGGCACTGCCCCACAGCCCTGGCACAGCCCTGGCACGGCCCTGGCACTGCTCCACAGCCCTGGCACTGCCCCACAGCCCTGGCACTGCCCTGGCACTGCACCACAGCCTTGGCACTGCCCCACAGCCCTGGCACTGCCCCACAGCCCTGACTCTGCCCTGGCACAGCCCTGGCACTGCTCCACAGCCCTGGCACTGCCCCACAGCCCTGGCGTGGCCCTGGCACAGCCCTGGCACTGCTCCACAGCCCTGGCACTGCCCCACAGCCCTGGCACTGCCTGCCCCAGGGCAGCAGCACCTCCTCGTGCCTGCTCCCAGCCCAGGGCAGGAAGCTTTGAAGAAAAGCAATGGCTTTGAGCTGGTTCAGGCCGAGGGAGGTGAGCAGAGCACAGCATTTCCTTCAGTGCAGTCACAGCTTCACCAGGCCGTGGGACACGGCCACCCCTGTCAGTGGGACTGGCCCCTCCAGACACAGGGCAGAAAATGACATTTTAATCTCTCCAGTCACTGTGGCTTTAAAGAGTGAGACAAAATGTTTCACAAGAGGGGCTCCTGCCTCTGGATTCTTTAGACTCAACGTTTTCTTCTTTGACACTGCAGGATCTGATGGGCTCTGAGCACAGAACCATAGAAGGGTTTGTGTTGGAAGGGGTATTTTAAAGGTCACTCAGTCATTTGGTGGTGTCTTTTAAGGATCCCAGGTAGGAATGACAGAAGGGTGGGGTTTGGGTGTAAAAATGGAGGGTAAGGGAAAGCAGAGGGCTGTGATGCCCTCAGCTGCCGTGGGGCTGGGTTGAAGCAGAATTGTGCTTTTATTGACCAGGAGGCAATATCCAAAGATTCCCGAGAGAAATCAGGTCTAAAGCAGCAAGGTGATGCCATTGGAATTGTGGATCAGGTGCCAGGACTGCAGACAAGATCCATCCCTGCTGGTGCCACCAGGGTGGGACAGCCCCAGCTCTGCCCCAGCCTGGTGGCACAGGGCTGTGCTGGCACAGGGGACAGCCCCAGCCCTGTGTCCCAGCCTGGTGGCACAGGGATGTGCTGGCACAGGGGACAGCCCCAGCCCTGCCCCAGCCTGGTGGCACAGGGATGTGCTGGCACAGGGGACAGCCCCAGCTCTGTGTCCCAGCCTGGTGGCACAGGGATGTGCTGGCACAGGGGACAGCCCCAGCTCTGCCCCAGCCTGGTGGCACAGGGCTGTGCTGGCACAGGGGACAGCCCCAGCCCCACCCTGGCCAATGCCAGGCAGCCTTGGCTGTGAGCAGACAGTGCCAGCAGGGTAGTGCCAGTGGGTTTCTGTCCCTGCCTGTGGATGCCCTTTCTCAGGGATATATCCCCAGCACCTGGGAACCTGCTGGAGAGTGGGAAGGAAACCCCAAACTGCCTCTGTTGTTACTGCCAAAAACCCTAAACCCAGGCAAAAATGGCTCACTGTGCCTGAGCTTCTCTTTCTGGGGGGACTTTGATACCTGCTTTTACCTCCCAAGGCGTGGCCTGCCCATGTCCCCATGGCCCCATGGCCCTGCCCATGTCCCCATGTCCCCATGTCCCCATGGCCCTGCCCACGTCCCCATGGCCCCATGTCCCCATAGCCCCATGGCCCTGCCCATGTCCCCATGTCCCTATGTCCCCATGGCCCTGCCCATGTCCCCATGGCCCTGCCCATGTCCCCGTGTCCCCATGGCCCCATGTCCCCATGTCCCCATGGCCCCATGTCCCCATGGCCCCATGGCCCTGCCCATGTCCCCATGTCCCAATGTCCCCATGGCCCCATGTCCCCATGTCCCCGTGGCCCTGCCCATGTCCCCATGGCCCCGCAGGGTCCATCCTGGCGCCCACCCTGGGCTGGCAGCCTGGTCCTGCCTGCCAGGCCAGAGGAGGGATGTGCTCCTGAGAGCACTGGAAAGGGGATTTCACCCCCTGAGCCCTCATCTTACCTGAACAACAGCAAATCTCTGCAAAACCTTCCCTTGGGGCTGAGCAGGGAGGGGCCCTGGCTCCTGGGATGTGAGAAATGGATTTATAGAAAATTCTTGAAGTTTAACAGAAGGCTCACTTAGTGTGTGTCTGTGTGTAAACCTTGAGCTAAGAAATGTTGGCTTAGAAACGCTATAGAATAAGACAGACATTATTGAGAGAGAAATTGAACTAAAACCAAGTTTCTAAGGATAGTTTTGTAAATAAGACTAGATATTTTAAAGAAATAGAGCTATAAAATATGTACTGCAGGGTATTTTATTTGGGGCAGCCAAATTTGAACGTGTTACTCCTTCAAAACACATCTGAAAGGCCTCTCTTGCTTTGCCCCTGGCTGCTGGGGTGGGAATTTGAGCAATCAGGCTCCCCTGTGGGAGCACAAGTTTCTCCCTGCAGCCACTGGAGCTGGTATTGGATGGAAATCAGCAGCACACGTGTTCACTGTGCTGTTGGTGCAATGTGCAGAGGGGCACAGCAGGGCAGGAAATGCAATTTCAGTTTAGGCTTTTGAACTGGAGCTTAATTATATCCCAGAATTTACTCTGCCCTTCACATGGGGCTCCAGCTAGACCAAGATTAATTATGCTGTGGAGATCTCTCCCCCCGGCCTAACTTCCTCTCTCTAACTGGTTGCCTGTGTATTTTGACTGGGCAATAAACCATTTTCCAAGGACAGGAAAACTCCAATTTCTCTTTGCTATTAGCAGTACGGGCTTCTCCTCACTGAGAAGGTTCATCAATTATCCCAGCATAATTACCATATAGCCATACTACAGCAATTATTTCACTATAGCTCTTCAGTAGTGACTGCTCTTGAATAAAGCAGCTTTTCCAATACACCTTCAATCCGTTCCCAGCAACACCACGGGAATCAAAACCTGTCCTGTTCCTGGGGAGCAAGCGCTTGGTGCTGGGGTTTTGCTGGGGGAAGCAGGGCTGAGCTGCAGGGGCAGTGCAGGTCCTGGCAGTGGAACAGGGCCAGGGGACAGCGCTGGGGGCTCCTCCTGCTGCCCGGGCTCTCCTGGGCTGGCACAGCTGGCACAGCTGGCCTGGGGACAGCGGGACCTGGCTCTGCCAGAGCTCGGGAGGGCTTGGGCAGTGCCAACCTGGGCTGGGGTGCAGGGGTGTGTGGGAAGGGCCAGGAGCTGGGCCCCACGGTCTGTGCGTCCTTCCAGCTCGGGACACGCTGGGGTTCTGTTACAGCAGGATTCCCCTGCCGAGGGGACACGGGCTGGGCCCTGCTGCTGCTGCTGCTATGGCCCTGCCCATGTCCCCATGGCCCCGCAGGGTCCATCCTGGCGCCCACCCTGGGCTGGCAGCCTGGTCCTGCCTGCCAGGCCAGAGGAGGGATGTGCTCCTGAGAGCACTGGAAAGGGGATTTCACCCCCTGAGCCCTCATCTTACCTGAACAACAGCAAATCTCTGCAAAACCTTCCCTTGGGGCTGAGTGGCCCTGCCCATGTCCCCATGGCCCCGCAGGGTCCATCCTGGCGCCCACCCTGGGCTGGCAGCCTGGTCCTGCCTGCCAGGCCAGAGGAGGGATGTGCTCCTGAGAGCACTGGAAAGGGGATTTCACCCCCTGAGCCCTCATCTTACCTGAACAACAGCAAATCTCTGCAAAACCTTCCCTTGGGGCTGAGCAGGGAGGGGCCCTGGCTCCTGGGATGTGAGAAATGGATTTATAGAAAATTCTTGAAGTTTAACAGAAGGCTCACTTAGTGTGTGTCTGTGTGTAAACCTTGAGCTAAGAAATGTTGGCTTAGAAACGCTATAGAATAAGACAGACATTATTGAGAGAGAAATTGAACTAAAACCAAGTTTCTAAGGATAGTTTTGTAAATAAGACTAGATATTTTAAAGAAATAGAGCTATAAAATATGTACTGCAGGGTATTTTATTTGGGGCAGCCAAATTTGAACGTGTTACTCCTTCAAAACACATCTGAAAGGCCTCTCTTGCTTTGCCCCTGGCTGCTGGGGTGGGAATTTGAGCAATCAGGCTCCCCTGTGGGAGCACAAGTTTCTCCCTGCAGCCACTGGAGCTGGTATTGGATGGAAATCAGCAGCACACGTGTTCACTGTGCTGTTGGTGCAATGTGCAGAGGGGCACAGCAGGGCAGGAAATGCAATTTCAGTTTAGGCTTTTGAACTGGAGCTTAATTATATCCCAGAATTTACTCTGCCCTTCACATGGGGCTCCAGCTAGACCAAGATTAATTATGCTGTGGAGATCTCTCCCCCCGGCCTAACTTCCTCTCTCTAACTGGTTGACTGTGTATTTTGACTGGGCAATAAACCATTTTCCAAGGACAGGAAAACTCCAATTTCTCTTTGCTATTAGCAGTACGGGCTTCTCCTCACTGAGAAGGTTCATCAATTATCCCAGCATAATTACCATATAGCCATACTACAGCAATTATTTCACTATAGCTCTTCAGTAGTGACTGCTCTTGAATAAAGCAGCTTTTCCAATACACCTTCAATCCGTTCCCAGCAACACCACGGGAATCAAAACCTGTCCTGTTCCTGGGGAGCAAGCGCTTGGTGCTGGGGTTTTGCTGGGGGAAGCAGGGCTGAGCTGCAGGGGCAGTGCAGGTCCTGGCAGTGGAACAGGGCCAGGGGACAGCGCTGGGGGCTCCTCCTGCTGCCCGGGCTCTCCTGGGCTGGCACAGCTGGCACAGCTGGCCTGGGGACAGCGGGACCTGGCTCTGCCAGAGCTCGGGAGGGCTTGGGCAGTGCCAACCTGGGCTGGGGTGCAGGGGTGTGTGGGAAGGGCCAGGAGCTGGGCCCCACGGTCTGTGCGTCCTTCCAGCTCGGGACACGCTGGGGTTCTGTTACAGCAGGATTCCCCTGCCGAGGGGACATGGGCTGGGCCCTGCTGCTGCTGCTGCTATCAGAGCATCCCTGTCCCTGGCTCAGAGGGGACGAGAGCACCAGGGACCGTGCTGGGCACGCCTGGGGGTCTGGAGCGGGGAGCCATCCCGTGATGGACCATGAGTGCTCATGGATGGATCACGGGCCCGTCACAGCCCCTGGGCCGGTCCTGGAGCCTGGGGAGGAGCTGTCCCATCCCTTTGGGCCCCGGAGGCAGCCAGAGCCACAGGCACTGGGACAAGAAGGGTGACACTGGTGACAGGGCTGGGGGACCCTGGTGACAGTGGCTGTGTGACCCTGGTGACAGGGCTTTGTGACCCTGGTGACAGTGTGGGTGACCCTGGTGACAGTGGCTGTGTGACCCTGGTGACAGTGGCTGTGCATCCCGGGTGGCAGTGGCTGTGTGACCCTGGTGACAGGGCTTTGTGACCCTGGTGGCAGTGTGGCTGTCCCTGGTGACAGTGTGGCTGTCCCTGGTGGCAGTGGCTCTGTGACCCTGGTGGCAGTGGCTGTCCTTGGTGACAGGGTGGCTGTGTGCCATCCCTGGCTGCTCTCCTGTTGGTTTTTGGGGTGCACCCCCTGGCACCCTGCGGGGCAGTGCCCGGGGCAGCTCTGCCGTGCAGGGGTGCCAGCCCTGGGCAGGGTGGGCTCCGGGCTCAGCCCAGGACAGAATCCTGCCATCCTCAGCCCCAGGGCAGGGGCTGTCGGTGCCAGGTGTGCCACCCGTCTGTCCCTGCCGGCTCTGTGCCACCGCCTGTCCCCGCCGGGCGCTTCAGGAGCGCTCTGAGCCCGCGGGCTCCTCCTCAGCCCCACCCTGCTCTCCTGACGTTCACATTTATTGCAGAGCTCACTTGCAGTAAAACAAACGGTTTAAACCTCGCATCACTTTGTAATTCACGATACATAAACCCGAGACAAGCAAAATAAATTTGTCTGAAAAGAATAAATTCACTGCTTATTTCAGGAAACGTGTGCCCGGGTGTTTGACAGAAGCTTTTCATTCTGCAGTACCCGCAGGCAGTGCCAGCTCGCGGGGTTGGTGGCCATGGAGCCAGCCGTGGGGACAGGGACAGCATCCTCCACCCACTGCTGTCCCAGGGGGAGCTGGCCTGCCCGGGCTGCCAGCCCTGCTCCGTGCCCCTGCTCCGTGCCCCTCTGCTCACACGGCACTTTTCCTTCTGTCTGACACCGGGGAAAGGTGGCAAAATAAAGAGTCAGCCTGCCAGACTTTGAGAGAGGAAATGAAGATATCATTTTGGGCAGCAGGACACTCAGGCACTGCCATGGTCACTGCCCCACGTGTCTTTATGCTCCCCTGGCAGGGAAAGGGAGGTTAAGCCACAGAATCCCAGAAACATTTGGATGGGAATGGACCTTAAAGCCCATCTCATTCTGCCCCTTGCCACACCTCCCACTGTCCCAGGGTGTCCCAGTGTCCAACCTGGCCTTGGGCACTGCCAGGGATCCAGGGGCAGCCACAGCTGCTCTGGCAATTCCAGCCCAGCCAGCAATTCCCAGTTCCCAATCTCCCATCCATCCCTGCCCTCTGGCAGTGGGAGCCATTCCCTGGGTCCTGTCCCTCCATGCCTTGTCCCCAGCCCCTCTCCAGCTCTCCTGGAGCCCCTCCAGGCCCTGCCAGGGGCTCTGAGCTCTCCCTGGAGCCTTCTCCTCTCCAGGGAACATTCCCAGCTCTCCCAGCCTGGCTCCAGCCCCGCAGCAGCTCCGTGCCTGCTCTGGGCTCTCTCCAGCAGCTCCAGGCCCATCTGGTGCTGGGTCCCAGGGCTGGGCACAGGTGGCTCAGGTGAGTTCCCATGGATATGCCCCAGGAGTTCCAGGGGTTTTCAAGGGCTTGTCCTGGCCTTGCAGGGCACGGCCACCTCCCTGCCCGTGGAGCTGCACCAGAGAGCTGCCTGCTCCCACAGAGCATCCCTGCGAGGGATCCCTAAAACCTCCCTGCCTGGGGTGGCGACACATCCCTGAGGATGTCACATCCCAGCCCGGGCACGGGGAGGAGCTGCCTGCACTGCCTGGGGTGATCAAACAGCAAACGGCTCCTGCAGCCCTGGGAAAGGCCATGGGAATCCACCTGGAGCTGCTGAGGGATGGGAGGGTCAAAGGGGGAGCCCCTGCCCCGTGCAGTGCGTGGGTCCCCCTGTGACACCTCCTGCCCGCTGGGCTTGTGCTCTGTTCCCCCAGACACCCCCAGAGAGTGGCACTGCTGAGTGCCCGTGGCACCACCCAGAGTGAGGGCTCACCTGGGGACAGGCTGGCACCGAGGGCACACCTGGGGACAGGCTGGCACTGAGGGCTCACCTGGGGACAGGCTGGCACAGAGAGCACCCCTGGGGACAGGCTGGCACTGAGGGCTCACCTGGGGACAGGCTGGCACAGAGAGCACACCTGGGGACAGGCTGGCACCAAGGGCACAAGGGCACAGAGCCTGAGGGCACAGAGCTGCACTGGACTGCTCCTGCTGCGCGGTGTGACACTGCCAGGTGTGACACTGCCAGGTGTGACACAGCCAGGGGCTGCCCAAATGGCTGATTTAGCCCTGAAAGCCTTGCATTGCAAAATGCTCTGCCTTTCCTGGGCCGGCGAGCATTCCATCCCCCTTGGCCAGCAGTCCCTGGCCACCAGGAACGGCCTGCAGGTGCCTGGGCAGGGACAGCTGCCCCAGAGCAGAGCCTGGCATGGCTGTGCCCCTGGCAGAGTCCTAGCAGAGCACAGGGAAGGGTTCCAGAGTCACTCCCCTGCTGAGGCTCTGGGGAGGGCAGCGCTGCCCTGGCAGCACCAGCCTGCCCTGTGTCCCTGCACAGCCCGCACAGTGCCAGCACTCCCTGGGTGGGTGTCCTGGGTCCCTGCACAGCCCTCGCAGTGCCAGCACTCCCTGGGTGGGTGTCCTGGGTCCCTGCACAGCCCTCGCAGTGCCAGCACGCCCTGGGTGGGGATCCTGTGTCCCTACACAGCCCTAACAGTGCCAGCCCTCCCTGGGTGGGTGTCCCTGTGTCCCTGCACAGCCCTCGCAGTGCCAGCACGCCCTGGATGGGTGTCCCTGTGTCCCTGCACAGCCCTTACAGTGCCAGCCCTCCCTGGGTGGGTGTCCCTGTGTCCCTGCACAGCCCTCACAGTGCCAGCCCTCCCTGGGTGGGTGTCCTGGGTCTCTGCACAGCCCTCGCAGTGCCAGCATGCCCTGGGTGGGGATCCTGTGTCCCTGCACAGCCCTCACAGTGCCAGCCCTCCTTGGGTGGGCATCCTGTGTCCCTGCACAGCCCTCACAGTGCCAGCCCTCCTTGGGTGGGCATCCTGTGTCCCTGCACAGCCCTCACAGTGCCAGCCCTCCTTGGGTGGGCATCCTGTGTCCCTGCACAGCCCTCGCAGTGCCAGCCCTCCCTGGGTCTCTGCACAGCCCTCGCAGTGCCAGCACACCCCTCACCACCCCAGCAGCAGAGAGGCCAAGCGTGGGCAGAGCCGTGGAGCCATGGAATTGTCACAGTCCAGCCACCAGCCCACCATGACACCGAGTTCCCCAGGGAGCCATGTCCTCGGTGCCACATCCAGGCATTTCCTGGGCACTTCCCGGGATAGTGGCTCTGCTGCTGTCCTGGGCAGCGCCTGCCCATGCTTGAAAACCTTTTCTGTGAAAACAAAATTCCAAATATGCCACCTAAACCTCCCCTGGTGCAGCCAGGCATTTCCTCTTGTCCTGTTTCTCATCCCCTGGAGAAGAGCCCAGCACACACCTGGCCCCCCCGTCCTGCCAGGGATGTGCAGGAGTCAGGAATGGACATTCCACTCCAGAGATGTCCAGAGACAGCAGCTGTGAGCTCAGGGGGCCAAAAGATATTCAAATATATGTAACAACTAAAGGAGGCCCTGGATATTTCTAGAACCAACAGACAGCTTGGGGTTTTTTTTATTATTGTTTTTTTAAGAAAAAAGTCTCCACCTGGTCTTTAAGCCTGTCCCTTGTTTTTCCCCTCCCATTCCAGCAAACCTGGGCTGCGATGTGGGTGTTGTCTCAGGTGTGCTGGGCACCACCTGGGGCCCTGCAACAGCCCAGGTGTCTCAGCAGCAGCCAGAAAAAGGGCTCAGGGAGCCCGGGGTGCCGTGGGGACTTCTCCAAGAGCTCCAGCCTTGGCCCCAGTGGGACGTGGAGGAGACACAGTGATGCCAGCTGAGGGGGAATGGCAGGATGGAGAGGCACAGCTCCAGAGGGGGACACTGCCTGCTGAGGGAAACTGGCCCTGGTGCATGGGAGCAGCCCAGGGACAGGTAAATGAAATCACTGTGCTGATGGGCTGGGGGCTAATTGGGTATAAACATTATACTGGCTCTTTGCATCCATCCTCCAGCCCTGCCTGCACTTTTCCGGGTCTGACTCCAGGGATGAGCACTTGCTCTGCACTTGGAAGGGCTCATTAAGGCACACCGAATGCCAGCTCCTCCCCTCTGCTTTCAAGCAGGTTTTTGGATACATGTGCATTAATCTTGTCGTTTATATTGTATCTTAAAGAGGACAAATTACCCAGCTGTGCACACCTGAGAGTAGCATTAGCTTGAGCTCGCTAAATGCAGCTTTGTTTCACAGACTTGCCTTTGTACCCAGGCTCTGGAGTCTCTGAAGTACCCAAACCCACACTCAGCTCCTGGATAATCACCTGATCTCAAGGGGGTTGGGAGAGGCTGAAAAGGCAGAGGAAGGATCCTGATGAATTCCAGCCTGAGACAGTTTCACAGAGAGCCAGGGGGTCTCTCTAGAGTTCACTCTCCAGATAAGTTTCATTCCCCCTTAGAAGATCCCCCCAAATCTGCCCCAGATTGCCAAGAGGAGCTGGAAGGAGCCTCCCCAGGCTTGAGCTGCTGGTCTGGAGCTTTTCCCTGGTGAAGGATCCACCACAGGGACACGTGGGGAGAGGGCTGCACAGGGAACTGGGGCAGCAGAGCTTGGAGCACTGATACCGGGTGGGATAGGCAGGTGTGATTGGAGAAATGCCTGGAGAGATCCAGCCAGGCTGCAGGGATGGATGGATGGACGGATGGATGGATGGATGGGTGGATGGATGGATGATGGATGGATGGATGGATGGATGATGGATGGATGGATGATGGATGGATGGATGATGGATGGAATGGATGGACGGATGGATGGATAGATGGATGATGGATGGATGGATGGATGGATGGATGGGGATGGATGGATGGATGGATGGATGGATGGGGATGGATGGATGGATGGATGGATGGATGGGGATGGATGGATGGATGGATGGATGGATGGGGATGGATGGATGGATGGATGGATGGATGGGGATGGATGGATGGATGGATGGATGGATGGGGATGGATGGATGGATGGATGGATGGATGGGGATGGATGGATGGATGGATGGATGGATGGGGATGGATGGATGGATGGATGGATGGATGGGGATGGATGGATGGATGGATGGATGGATGGGGATGGATGGATGGATGGATGGATGGATGGGGATGGATGGATGGATGGATGGATGGATGGGGATGGATGGATGGATGGATGGATGGATGGGGATGGATGGATGGATGGATGGATGGATGGGGATGGATGGATGGATGGATGGATGGATGGGGATGGATGGATGGATGGATGGATGGATGGGGATGGATGGATGGATGGATGGATGGATGGGGATGGATGGATGGATGGATGGATGGATGGGGATGGATGGATGGATGGATGGATGGATGGGGATGGATGGATGGATGGATGGATGGATGGGGATGGATGGATGGATGGATGGATGGATGGGGATGGATGGATGGATGGATGGATGGATGGGGATGGATGGATGGATGGATGGATGGATGGGGATGGATGGATGGATGGATGGATGGATGGGGATGGATGGATGGATGGATGGATGGATGGGGATGGATGGATGGATGGATGGATGGATGGGGATGGATGGATGGATGGATGGATGGATGGGGATGGATGGATGGATGGATGGATGGATGGGGATGGATGGATGGATGGATGGATGGATGGGGATGGATGGATGGATGGATGGATGGATGGGGATGGATGGATGGATGGATGGATGGATGGGGATGGATGGATGGATGGATGGATGGATGGGGATGGATGGATGGATGGATGGATGGATGGGGATGGATGGATGGATGGATGGATGGATGGGGATGGATGGATGGATGGATGGATGGATGGGGATGGATGGATGGATGGATGGATGGATGGGGATGGATGGATGGATGGATGGATGGATGGGGATGGATGGATGGATGGATGGATGGATGGGGATGGATGGATGGATGGATGGATGGATGGGGATGGATGGATGGATGGATGGATGGATGGGGATGGATGGATGGATGGATGGATGGATGGGGATGGATGGATGGATGGATGGATGGATGGGGATGGATGGATGGATGGATGGATGGATGGGGATGGATGGATGGATGGATGGATGGATGGGGATGGATGGATGGATGGATGGATGGATGGGGATGGATGGATGGATGGATGGATGGATGGGGATGGATGGATGGATGGATGGATGGATGGGGATGGATGGATGGATGGATGGATGGATGGGGATGGATGGATGGATGGATGGATGGATGGGGATGGATGGATGGATGGATGGATGGATGGGGATGGATGGATGGATGGATGGATGGATGGGGATGGATGGATGGATGGATGGATGGATGGGGATGGATGGATGGATGGATGGATGGATGGGGATGGATGGATGGATGGATGGATGGATGGGGATGGATGGATGGATGGATGGATGGATGGGGATGGATGGATGGATGGATGGATGGATGGGGATGGATGGATGGATGGATGGATGGATGGGGATGGATGGATGGATGGATGGATGGATGGGGATGGATGGATGGATGGATGGATGGATGGGGATGGATGGATGGATGGATGGATGGATGGGGATGGATGGATGGATGGATGGATGGATGATGAATGGATGGATGGATGGATGATGGATGGATGATGGATGATTGGATGCTGCAAGCAGGAGAGGCCGTTTGCCCTGAGCACCACACTGAACCAATCTTTTCTGATTTGTTCTCACCAATTTATGGGCCCAGAAGGAGCACTTCTGGCCCATACCAAAGCTTAGTAAAACTAAGAGGTGAGACAAAAATCTCCCCTGGTTCCACACTGATATCATCTTCTCTCCATCCCAGCCTCCTGTTGCTCACCTGTCTCCCTCTATCAGCTACACAGGTGGTTGTCCCAGCCAACAAAAAAATGCCATTTTTTCCCCAGCCAAACTATCGGGAACAGGGACCTGAGCCCCTCACGGCACCACAGCAGGGCTGCAGCTCCAGGACACGCTGCTCCTGGCGCTGTCCCTCTCTTCATCCTGCTCCAGCAGTGCCCTGGGCTTGGAATGGGCCAACAGAGCGGGTCCTGCCCTGGCCAGAGCACGGGCAGCACCAGGGCACCCTGGGCTTGCTGGCTGCCAGCCCTGGAGCCCGGGGAGCGGGCAGTGCCAGAGCCCAGAGCCCGGCTGTGCTCCTGTGTGCAGCCACGGACAGGGAACAGCCCTGCAGGGAGAGAGAGCCCGGGGCATGGTGACACCGAAGAGCCTGGGGGCACTGTGTGACCCTGGAGAGCCAGGGACACCCTGGGGCATTCCTGAGAGCCAGGGACACTCTGGGGACACTGTGTGACCCTGGAGAGTCAGGGACACCCTGGGGCATTCCTGAGAGCCAGGGACACTCTGGGGACACTGTGTGACCCTGGAGAGCCAGGGACACCCTAGAGACACTGTGTGACCCCTGAGAGCCAGGGACACCCTGGGGCATACCGAGAGCCAGGGACACTCTGGGGACACTGTGTGACCCTGGAGAGCCAGGGACACCCTAGAGACACTGTGTGACCCCTGAGATCCAGGTACACCCTGGGGCATTCCTGAGAGCCAGGGACACTCTGGGGACACTGTGTGACCCTGGAGAGCCAGGGACACCCTGGGGCATTCCTGAGAGCCAGGGACACTCTGGGGACACTGTGTGACCCCTGAGAGCCAGGGACACCCTGGGGCAGAGGGGGCGGGATGGGTGTGAGCTGTGCAGAGCTCAGCACCCCCAGCCCAGCTGTCCATGAGCTCATCCCAGCCAGGACAGGCTCTGCTCAGAGCCTGCTCCAGCCACCTCAGCCAACGAGCCCCTGCAAGCAAACACCTTTCAGTGCTCTGCAGGACCAGACAGAGTTTTTAACAACAACCACAAGTGAGAAAAGGGGTTTTAGTCCTCAAGGCAGAGGCCATGGAGGAGTGGAATGAAAAGGTAATGAAAAGGTAATGATTCTTTGTGCCCCTACACAGCAACATCCCCGAGCTCAAGGGGCACCCTCCTGCTGCAGCCACTGTCAGGACATCAGTGTTCACCCTTCACCCTCAGCCTCACAAATTAATTCCTTGCACTGAGAAAATAATTTAGAGAATTTTACTCAAGGCTCTGGAGAGCAATTTTTAATTTTTCTTTCTGAGATATTGTAAACCCCTCTGCCTCAGACTGGATAAAAGTGATGAATTTTAAATACGTGTGACGCCATTCATCTTCCACTCGGTGAGGTGACTGCAGTGCTCGTTTATAACCAACCACAGTGACACCTTCCATGGAATTCAGAATGAATAGAAAGGCTGAAAATAATCCATTCTGAAATAATTGTGTTCTGCTGACTAAGAAGCTCCACTTTTCAATTTATTTTCACATATTCTGTTCTAAATCTGCCAGCAATTAGTTTTTCTCTGCGTACAGGAGCGTGAGCAGGCCACAGGCAGGGAAGGATGTGCTGCGTCCTCCCGACAGAGCATTCCAGAACCTGAGGAGCTGTGAGCAGAGCTGTGATCTCATCTGCACAAAGCACGGAGCAGCAGCCAGCGTGGAAAGCAGCAATGGCAATCAGATGTGACTGCTTCAGAATTTCTTGCACAGACAGTGTTCATCTTGCTCTGCTCAGACACAGGTGGGCCTGACCTGCTGCCTCACACCTGGGACCTGCGTTTCGTTTGAGGTAAAGAGTGAAACAAAAGGCTCCCCCCAGTGTGCTCGATATAGAATCGGGATATTAAGAAATGAGCAGCTCCAGAAATATCCCTGTGCTCACCCACCCGCAGCCAGGCAGGTAAGGCAGCAGCAGCTCTGGAGGCACCACGGGCAGGGGCTGCCCACCTGCTCAAGGAGAAATGTGCTCCAGGACAAATCCCTGCAGCACTGAGCAGAAACACTGCAGGTGTGCTTCGTGCCAGGGCAGGGCTCAGTCCTGCCCAGGTAACACAGCTCCCCGCAGGTAACACACCTCCTGCACAGGTAACACAGCTCCCCACAGGTAACATCCATCCTGTACAGGTAACATCCATCCTGTACAGATAACACACCTTCTGCACAGGTAACACACCTTCTGCACAGGTAACATCCATCCTGCACAGGTAACATCCATCCTGTACACGTAACACACCTCCTGTACAGGTAACACACCTCCTGCACAGGTAACACAGCTCCCCACAGGTAACATCCATCCTGTACAGGTAACATCCATCCTGTACACGTAACACACCTCCTGTACAGGTAACACACCTTCTGCACAGGTAACATCCATCCTGTACAGGTAACACACCTTCTGCACAGGTAACATCCATCCTGTACAGGTAACACACCTCCTGCCCAGGTAACACAGCTCCTCACAGGTAACACACCTTCTGCACAGGTAACATAGCTCCTCATAGGTAACACCCCCCCTGCACAGGTAACACCCCCCTGCACAGGTAACAGACCTCCTGTACAGGTAACACACCTCCTGTACAGGTAACACCCCTGTACAGGTAACACACTTTCTGTACAGGTAACACACCTCTGGCACAGGTAACACACCTTCTGTACAGGTAACACACCTTCTGCACAGGTAACACACCTCCTGTACAGGTAACATAGCTCCTCGCAGGTAGCACATCTCCTGTACAGGTAACACACCCCTGCACAGGTAACACCCCTGCCCAGGTAACACACCTCCTATACAGGTAACACCCCTGCCCAGGTAACACACCCCTGTACAGATAACACACCTCTGTACAGGTAACACACCCCTGCACAGATAACACACCTCTGTACAGATAACACACCCCTGTACAGGTAACACACCTCTGTACAGGTAACACCCCCCTGCCCACGTTAGGGTTGGAAGGAGGGGGTGTCAGTCCCTTCACCGCACACACCTGCCGTTCCAGAGGACAGGTGTGTGCCAGGTGCTGTCCCTCAGACTGCTCCAGCCGGGGCCGAGGCAGGGCTGTCCCTGCAGAGGGCAGGGCCGGCGTGGCTGGCTCAGAACAGCTGCAGGTGTTTCCTTGCAATCAAAGGGAATTACATCCCCAGCATGGGGACACAGCTGAACTGCTTGGGAATGTGCCAGGCCGGGCTGGACACTGGGCTGGAGCACCTGGGACAGGGCAGCTGTGCCTGCCATGGCAGGGTGGCACTGGGTGGGCTTCGAGGTCTCTTCCAGCCCAAACCCTCCTGCACAGGTAACATCCATCCTGTACAGGTAACATCCATCCTGTACAGATAACACACCTTCTGCACAGGTAACACACCTTCTGCACAGGTAACACACCTTCTGCACAGGTAACACACCTTCTGCACAGGTAACACACCTTCTGCACAGGTAACACACCTTCTGCACAGGTAACACACCTTCTGCACAGGTAACACACCTTCTGCACAGGTAACACACCTTCTGCACAGGTAACACACCTTCTGCACAGGTAACATCCATCCTGTACAGGTAACATCCATCCTGTACAGATAACACACCTTCTGCACAGGTAACACAGCTCCTCACAGGTAACACACCTTCTGCACAGGTAACATAGCTCCTCATAGGTAACACCCCCCCTGCACAGGTAACACACCTCCTGTACAGGTAACATAGCTCCTCGCAGGTAGCACATCTCCTGTACAGGTAACACACCCCTGCACAGGTAACACCCCTGCCCAGGTAACACACCTCCTATACAGGTAACACCCCTGCCCAGGTAACACACCCCTGTACAGATAACACACCTCTGTACAGGTAACACACCTCTGTACAGATAACACACCCCTGTACAGATAACACACCTCTGTACAGATAACACACCCCTGTACAGATAACACACCTCTGTACAGATAACACACCCCTGTACAGATAACACACCACTGCCCAGGTAACACACCTCTGTACAGGTAACACCCCCCTGTACAGATAACACACCTCTGTACAGATAACACACCCCTGTACAGATAACACACCTCTGTACAGGTAACACACCCCTGCACAGGTAACACACCCCTGCTCAGATAACACAGCTCACAGATAACACCCCTGTACAGATAACACACCTCTGTACAGATAACACACCCCTGCCCAGGTAACACACCTCTGTACAGGTAACACCCCCCTGCCCACGTTAGGGTTGGAAGGAGGGGGTGTCAGTCCCTTCACCGCACACACCTGCCGTTCCAGAGGACAGGTGTGTGCCAGGTGCTGTCCCTCAGACTGCTCCAGCCGGGGCCGAGGCAGGGCTGTCCCTGCAGAGGGCAGGGCCGGCGTGGCTGGCTCAGAACAGCTGCAGGTGTTTCCTTGCAATCAAAGGGAATTACATCCCCAGCATGGGGACACAGCTGAACTGCTTGGGAATGTGCCAGGCCGGGCTGGACACTGGGCTGGAGCACCTGGGACAGGGCAGCTGTGCCTGCCACGGCAGGGTGGCACTGGGTGGGCTTCGAGGTCTCTTCCAGCCCAAACCCTCCTGGGATTCTGGTGTCCTGTGTGGCAGAATGTGGTACGTGAAGAGCTGGGAGACACAAACAGAAACGAACATTTGTTACCCCGGCGGCAGAACCAGCAGTGCCAGGAGGGGTGGCAGGGCTCAGACTCTGGGCGTAGGACACGGGGACACAGTCTGGATCCAGAGGAACGAGAATTCCAACTAAGCAAACAAACAGAACACTCAAATGTGAAGTTTTCCATTAAATGTGGAAACCTTACTGTGCTTTGTTATCAGAAACAAAACAAAACACAAAACAACCAAACAAACAAACAAAAAAAACCAACACAAAACAACTTAAACCCCAAAACTCACAAGGATTTGCAAGACAGAGAGAACAAAAGGAGAGACAAACCCATTTGTTTGTCCCTTTGCTGTGTAGAAGCAGCAGAAGAATCAAAGATTTGGCTGTTTGGATTGACCATTAGCCTAGGAGCTAATTTTCTCAGCGCAGACACAGCAGCGATGGAAATTCTTTCCACAAACCCGAGGGATCTTTTACATTTTGCCTATGTTGCAGCTCAGCCATGGGCACGGAGGGCTCAGCAACACTGTGAGGATTTCAAAAGATTAGAGTGGGCATGTGTCCTGCTTTGTAACCATGGTGTGCCTCAATTAATGCACAGTTTTCCCAGAAAATCCCTCAGTCAAAGGGCTGAAGCCTCCTGAGCGTCTGGCTGAGCTGCAGGCAGGAGCTGAGGCTGCTGCCATCAGTGTGTGAGGATTGGGGATTTCTCCTCGGAATACACTCAGGTTTTGCTGCTTTTGCCTCTCCGAGGGAAACCCATGGCTGGGGCTTCTTTAAAATTAATTGGCTTTTCTTTCCTTGGAAGATCAGAGTGCATTCCAGAGAAGCAGCAGAAACGTGTTCACAATGTGACTGCAGAAACAAGCGGCCTGGCTGGAGCCAGGGTGCCCGTGGCAGCCACAGCCCGGGGCCACGGGGCACACACGGGGCCAGAAAAGCTCCCTGGCACCTGGAAAAGCATCCAAAAACCAGCGGGGACAGGGCAGCGACAGAGCCAGAGCTGTGCTGGGGCTGAACAGGGTCACAGCAGGGCAGTCTCACAGCTCCGCTGTGGCTTGTTGTAACCCTGAAATAAATAAAATCCCTGCAGGGCTTTAGAGCTGCAGAATTCAGGAGGCAGGATGTAAGGAACAGAGGCAACCCACGGCACGGCAGGCACGTGTGCCCGGCGAGGAGGGGATGGACCTGCAGGGGAAGGGCATGTGGGGGGCTGTGTGCCCAGGATAGCCCTCCCTGGGCAGGGGGATCACGGGGGGGCTGTGTGCCCAGGACAGCCCTCCCTGGGCAGGGGGATCACGGGGGGGCTGTGTGCCCAGGACAGCCCTCCCTGGGCAGCAGGGGGATCATTGGGGGGCTGTGTGTCCAGGACAGCTCTCCCTGGGCAGCAGGGGGATCACAGGGGGGCCGTGTGCCCTCGGAGGGGCTGTGTGCCCGGGGAGCATCCCTCAGGCAGGAAGGTGCAGCAGGCACAGCTTCACCAGCCGTGCTGTGTCCAAAGGGAAGGGGGAGGCTGAGAAGTTCCACGTCCCCCTTGCCAGTATCGTGATGCAACAAGAAAACCCATCTTTTCTGCTCTTCTGCCAGTTGTGAAGATGTATGAATTTTTTTTTTTTTTTTTTTACTACTCGAAGTATGATTTTAATCATGAAAGTTGTGATTTGTAATTCTAATATTTACACAGAAAGCTCTTTTTCTTATGTCTCTCTCTATAAAGCAATATTGGAATCAAAGTGAGGGTTTCATTTCATACAGCTTTGAAGTTGATCCTTTTGACATTTCACATTTCCATGTCACGCTTTTAATTATGAACAAGAAGTTTCACTCATCATCACTTCATTTTTTGCACATTTCCTTCACTGCTTCTTCCTCACCTCCACCAGCAAACTCAGAGAGAAGAAGGGAGCAGGGAGAGTTGTGGGGGTAAGGGATTTGCTCAGCCTGGGAGCAGCCGGAGGGTTTTACCCTGGCTCTGGAGAACAACACACAAAACCCATGGAATTGTGGAATGGGTTGTGTTGGCAGCGAGCTCAAAGCCCATCCCCTGGGCCCTGCCAGGGCAGGGACAGCTCCCTCCATCCCTCAGAGTGCACCTTGCCCTGGGGAGCCGCTCTGGGAAGCTGGAGTGGTTATCCTGAGGGACAGCAGGGCTGTTCTGGGTGCTCCTGCCCACGGGATCCCATCCTCAGTCCTCTGGGGCTGGAGATGCCTCCCGGAAATTCCGGGCCCCAGGGAGAGAAGTGGCTCCTTTTCAGAACAAAGTCCCACATCCTCGCTCCCACCCAGGGGCACAGCGCTGCTGCAGGTCAGGTCCTTTTGGGGAGCAGAGGGAGAGGGAAGAGAAGAGTGACTGGGTTTGAGGCTAAGCACAGCTGTGCACAGCAAATTGAGTTTTCCAGAGCCAATACAAAAGTGACTTCTGTGCCTGAGCAAATGACTGGGGATTTGAAGCCTTTTTTGCTCCCTGGGAAGCAGAGGGGCTGCTCCCACAGCTCGCTTCTCTTTACGGCCACTCCGCAGCACAGAAACGTCAGAACCCAACCTTTAATTACTCGGAGCAAACCTCAAAGCCAGGTGAGCCCTGGGGATCTGCACAGCCCATCTGAAGGGGCCCGGGGCGCTTTTCCTGACCCAGCAGAGCCGTGGATCTTTGCCAGAGCCGGGGAAGGCAGGCTCCTGAGCTCAGCACAGCCCAGCACGGCACAGCCCAGCACAGCATGGCATGGCACAGCACAGCACGGCACAGCACGGCACAGCCCAGCACAGCATGGCATGGCACAGCACAGCACGGCACAGCACGGCACAGCCCAGCACAGCATGGCATGGCACAGCACAGCACGGCACAGCACGGCACAGCCCAGCACAGCATGGCATGGCACAGCACAGCACGGCACAGCACGGCACAGCCCAGCACAGCATGGCATGGCACAGCACAGCACGGCACAGCACGGCACAGCCCAGCACAGCATGGCATGGCACAGCACAGCACGGCACAGCACGGCACAGCCCAGCACAGCATGGCATGGCACAGCACAGCACGGCACAGCACGGCACAGCCCAGCACAGCATGGCATGGCACAGCACAGCACGGCACAGCACGGCACAGCCCAGCACAGCATGGCATGGCACAGCACAGCACGGCACAGCACGGCACAGCCCAGCACAGCATGGCATGGCACAGCACAGCACGGCACAGCACGGCACAGCCCAGCACAGAATGGCATGGCACAGCACGGCACGGCATGCTCCTGATCAGGCACAGCTCATTCAGGCCTCTCTCTTTAGGGGATGGCATGGTGCCCGGAGCAGGGACAGCGCCGGGAGGGCAGGAGGGGCAGGGCAGGAGGGGCAGGAGGGGCAGGAGGGGATGCCGGGGATGCCGGGGATGCTCCTGGCCCTCACAACCCCGCCCGTGGGACGGCGCTCGGGCCAGCCGGGCTGGTGTCACTGCACGAGTAAAACACCGCCGAGAGAGCTCTGGTGACAGAGGTGTCCCCTCCTGCGGTCAGGTCACCTCTGCCAGCACACCCGGCAGCCCCACAGCGGTGCCCTGGCTCCACGGCTGGATAACAGGGAATGGGGGGGACCCTGCAGGGACCCCGGCCTCATGAGCTGGGGTGACAGACACCCGTCCGTGGGACAGCCCAGGCACAGCCCAGGGACAGTCCCGGGACAGCCCAAGGACAGCTGTGGGACAGCCCAGGGACAGCTGTGGGACAGCTGTGTGACAGCCTGTGCTTCACAAAAGGAAGTTCTCCCCCACCTGTGATGGAGGCGGGTCAAGGTCAAGCCTAAAACCTCACCTTGGGAGCGCCATGCGGAGAGTGGCACAGTTTGCCTGGCAGCCGTGTTACCTGGCAGACACCTTTTGTTTAAATTGTCTTTATGCTTTAAAGGGATAGTATGATATAAAAAGAAATAAATAAAAAATTCCAGGTGTCCCCAATCCAGAGGGAGTTCATGTGATAAAATACACAAAGGATCAGAGAGTTGTACCTTCTCTTGCTCCCAGTTTGTGATTTCTGGTACAACACTGTGGGCAATGTAATCCCTGCCTGCTGGAAATTGCTGTTCCCTCTCCTGTGCTCTCTCAGATTAAAACTGTGTCAGAAATCAGGAAGTCGTTGATAAGCTGCTGCCATTAATCCTTGCTTAAAAATCATACAACAATCATTTTGGATGCCTCCTAAAGGGCAGCAGTGGAGGTTGTGACTCAGTTTGGTTCTTTAGAGATACAGAAAAATAAGAATAGCCTCAGTGGGGCCTGGTGGCTCCGTGTTCACCGAGGACACAAAGCCCAGAACACACCTGCGGGAGCTGCCCGGGATGTGATGCAGGGAGCAGCGCAGCCCCGAGTGTCACAGCACTGACTCAACCTGCCCAGGGCACGGGTGAGAGCAGCGCCGACACCGCCTTGTCTGCTGGGGAAGGAAAGAGAACAGCGTCTTTGTCAAAACGAGACAAAACAAAGGAAACTGAACTGTTCCGACTGTGCAGCATTTGGGAAGAGCTCCGTGGCCTGGCTCGGCTCTGGGGTGACTCTGCTTCCTGCCAGCCCTGCAGTGCAGAGGGACAGTGGGGGAGCTCCTGGGATCAGAGGTGTCACAGAACATGGGGTTGACACCCTTGAGCACAACGTCCTGGGCACACCAGAGGAGCTGCTGGGTCTCCCTGGGGCTGTCCTCACAATGGGCACCAGCCGGGTAATAAGTGGAGCAGACTCCGTGTATTACAGAAGGCTGGTTAATTTTCTTTATCAAGAAACCCATTGCTCTTTTATATCCTAGTTAGCTACAGGTTGACCTAATTGGTCCTTTAGCTAAAACACCATCACCACTGGCTAATTAAGAAACCACCCTTTGGTAAACGAATCTCCATAACACATTGCACAACAACAGATGCAGCAGGTTAAGATAAGAATTGTTTCTCATTCTTTTCTCTCATCTTCTCACATCCTTTCCCAGAACTATGCCTGGGAAAGTTGTGTTTGTCACTGTGGCCAGAGAGCTGCTGCCACATCAGGTCCCTTGCAGCAGCAGCAGCAGCTCTCTGGCACTGATCTCACCCCAGAGAACCCCCCCAGCAGCTCTCTGGCACTGATTTCACCCCAGAGAACCCCCCCAGCAGCTCTCTGGCACTGATCTCACCCCAGAGAACCCGTCCTTACCTACATTTCTTTAGCACCATGCCTAGTGCCAAAGAAGCTCCTCAGTGAGCCCTGAGGGAGCTGGGAGCCACCTTCCATCACCTGCCAGTGTTCATTCTGCAGCTGTGGTTTGGCTTGGTTTGATTTAGCTCAGTTCCTTCAGCCCAGAAAAGCCTTCCCTGGAGACAGCTGTGGCCCCACACCCACCATGAACCCCTGCTCCGTGTGTGTGTGGCTCTGGAGGGACTGACAGGGCGGCTCCATCCTCCTCCCCTCCCTGAGAGCCCCCGAGGACCGGCCTGACCCGGCAGCGATGAGGGATGGTGACATCTCAGGAGGGATGGCACGGCGCTCAGCGGGGCCACGGCTGCTCTCTGCCGTGCCCATCCCTGCAGCCCTGCCCGTGGAGCTGATCCCACCCCCGGGGGATGGAGGCCCTTGCCCTGCCCTCTCCCTGCCCCACATGTCCTGTCCCTGCGGCGGGAGGGCTCTGGGGGCAGTGCTGGTGGCTCTGGGCAGCTTGATTCCCTGCCCCAGCGCCTCCTCTCTCCCAGCTCCTGAGCGCCTGGAGCCTTTGGGAGCAATGTGGTGCCCAGCCCAGGCTGGCAGCAGACTCAGGATCATCCCCACGTGGCTTCCAGTGCTCCCACCACAGAGAAAAACCAGGAACCACATCTCACTGCCTCCCTCCCTCTGCACATCCCCGCCAGCACAGGCCGCCCTGTGCCATCGTGTCCTCACCATCAAAAGTGAGCTGGACGTTTCTCAATATGAGACAAATGTTAATGTAATGGGAGAAGAGATTAAATTATGTACAACTGTTGTGACCCGTCCTGCTGTACATCAGAAATGTGCAGTAACAGGTCAGGGAATAACCGTGCACATAGAAGAGAAGAATTTCCATCATTATAAATTCATGAGGATTCATAGGAAAAATTACTTGTTTGTTTATGCAGAACTGCAATATTGACCTGATTACAGGAATGCCAGGAAAGCTCAGAGGAAGCCATAGGGCAGAGGGATCCCGGGCAGAGGCACGCGGGAAGATTAATACCATCGCTCACCAGATGTGACAACAGCTACCCTTGGAACATGAAGATATCTCAAAGTTAATGAAGAGATAGGAGCCAGATAATAAAGATAAACATGCCTTTTTGGGTTAGGCTGCCCCTCGTGCAGCGCTAACGGGTTCTTCAAAGGCACGCTGCTGACAGCCCTGCCAAGGCGAGATAATTCATCTTCAAATTGGAGTGAGGAGCCAGGAGGTGCAGGATGTGGCACCAACACACGGATGACAGTGTCCTTGCCGAGGAAGCAAACAACCTTATTAAGGGAGAAAGGGGAAGAGATAGCTGCATTAGCAAGAAAAGTGAGTCCAGGGAATACAATTACAGCCAGGGGCTGGTGGCAGTGCCTGTGCTCCAGGAGGAGCTGGCAGGTGTCTCAGGTGGGGACAGCAGGGTGGCAGTGGCACCCTCCCTGGCACATGGGGTGCTTGTGTTGAGTTCCGCAGCCCTGAAGGCCCTGCAGGAACTCCCTTGGAGCCCAGAGCAGCACAGCAAGGCCTGGCCGAGCCCTGCAGCAAAGCTGTCACTGCTGAGGAGCTGCCCAAGCTCTGCCCCTGCTCCTGCAGCCAGCGTTGGAGCCACCACGGGCAGGGACTGTGCCGCCCTGCCACCCTGTCCCTGTGCCACCCTGCTCCCCTGCCATGGTGTCACTCTGCCACTGTGCCACCCTGTCACTGAGCCATCCTGCCCCTCTGCCGCTATGCCATGGTGTCACCCTGTCACTGTGGCACCCTGCCACCCTGCCGCTGTGCCACCCTACCACCCTGCCACCCTGTCACTGTGCCACCCTGCTGCTGTGCCACTCTGCCTCTGTGCCACCCTGGCACCCTGTCACAGTGCCACTCTGTCACCATGCCACCCTGTCACTGTGCCCCCCTGCTGCCACTTGCAGCCCCCCTGCTCCCGCTGCCCGTCTGTCACACACCTGAGAAGGGGCAGGTGTGGCGCAGGGTTTGGGAGCAGGCAGAGGGACAGCTCTGTCCCAGCACAGGGCACAAACGCTGCAGCGTGGGCAGGGAAGTGAGACAGAGGAGCTGGAGCTCCCTGAGCCAGTGCTGGGGTGGTGTCCCCTGCCTGGCACCCGGGACACGGCCAGGGAAGCAGCAGATGGGGAGGCTGCACAGGGGCTGTGGGCACGGGTACCCAGAGGGACACTGAGCTGCACAAAACGATAAAAGACAGCCTTTAGAGCTGCCCCCCAGACTGGGGACACAGAAGGGACACAGAATTGTACCAAAGGATGAAAGACAGCCTTTAGAGCTGCCCCCCAGACTGGGGACACAGAAGGGACACAGAATTGTACCAAAGGATGAAAGACAGCCTTTAGAGCTGCCCCCCAGACTGGGGACACAGAAGGGACACAGAATTGTACCAAAGGATGAAAGACAGCCTTTAGAACTGCCCCCCAGACTGGGGCATGCCACGCACCCATGCATGTCAGAATAGAAAAGTGATGTGTGAATGCAGCAGACATGCACTGGCTCGGGAAAAATCAACCCTTCCAGCCTGTTTAAAATGCAGCCAAGTTTTCAGACGGTGCTGCCAGGGAGAATGCAGCACCTGCTCCCTGCAGGTTCCAGATCTGAGCATGGCCAGTTCCCTCTCTCCAGGCAGATGTGCCACAAGCCCTCGGGGGTGCAGGGGACCCCTGTCACCGAGGAGGGGCTGGCCAAGCCCTGGATAGACTCCTCCATCTCCCTTCTCCTGCTGCCTCTCCCTGTGCTGCTTGGGACACCACTCCTGGCCCTCAGAGGGGGCATGGAGAGGTTATTTTCGATTTTTATCATACCTTCTCTTAATTACCCCTTCCAGTAGCCCCCAGCTCCGTGTGCAACCCTTCTGCTCCACCTGTGTTCCTTTCTGGACAATCCACATGTGGAGAAGAGAACATCTCCCCATGTCCCTCTGACCTGCTTCTGCGTCCTACTCAATGGCTCCTCTAGTGCAAAGGGAAGGGAAGGGAAGGGAAGGGAAGGGAAGGGAAGGGAATTGCCGGCTCTGGAGAGAGCTGGGCTGGTGCTGAGCCTGCAGGTATCCCGGAGCCCGCGAGTCCCTGCAGCTCCCCCCACAAGAGCATTCAATTAGACAATAGCACGAGTTATTCCCTGAGCTGATTGAACCTCCCGAGGCTGCCTGGGGCAGGATTTTAACAGAACTCTGACACGGGAGCAACGCGAGTCGTAACAATTAATTACAGAGGCTGCGGGAGTACGTGTTACTCTGTTCGTGCCCTTTCAGGCACTGCCAGATGTGTTATTTCCAAGATTTGCTGGAGCCGTTTCAGTATTTAATTTCTCCAGCAGTGTCAGCTCCCGGAGCAGCGGAGCCGGTGCCGGTGGGGCGGGGGCTGTGCCGGGCAGGACCCGGGGGTGTGGGGACATCGGCATTCCCAGGGACACCTCCTCACCGGGAGGCAAAGACGTGAGAGAAGTAAAATTGCAGAGCCTCGGCAGAGAAATCAAGGAGAGAATGTGTATTTTGGGAAGGCTCCATTATGCGGAGTATTACAAAACACCATCAGTCGTGGAAATCGTGTTCAGGGAATCTGAGGGAGCAGCCAGACACTGGCGTGTCCTCTGCATGACAATGAAACCAGAGGCTGCCCTGATTAAAAACAGAGCGAGAAAGGCATAAGCGGTGGCAGCAAGGTAGGAAAATGCCATTTTTCCATGGCAGAGCAGACATGGAAATTCACGGGCGATGAAGCAAAAGAAGGAACAGGACCGTGAGCGGATACAGGGGAGCTGGCGATGCCATTCCGGGCTCAGGGTGGCACAGAGGGGCAGACAGGGCTCGGTCCGTGCCCTCCTCCCGCCGAGGGGCCGCTGCTGCCGGGCCCGGGGCCGGTGCTGCCCGCGCCGCCGCTCACCGTGCGCCTGGACCCGGCGTGCCCTTCCCACAGCACCGCCGCCGGGAAAAGAAGATTATAAAATCTGGGCAAAGAAAAACTCCCTCTGAATGTGGCTGAATCCCACACCGGGCTGGCATGGGCTGAATCCCACTCTGGGCACAGGCTGAATCCCACACCGGGCACAGGCTGAATCCTACACCGGGCTGGCACAGGCTGAATCCCACACCGGGCACAGGCTGAATCGCTGCTCCAGGCTGGCACAGGCCAGCACTTAACCCACTAGCATCTAGCATGGAAGTGGGAACTGAGGCATGGGTGCAGCACTGGAATGTGCGGCTGCAGCACTGGAATGTGTGGCTGCAGCACTGGATGTGTGGGTGCAGCACTGGAATGTGGGTGCAGCACTGAATGTGGGTGCAGCACTGGATGTGTGGGTGCAGCACTGGATGTGTGGGTGCAGCACTGGAATGTGGGTGCAGCACTGGATGTGTGGCTGTGCTCGGATCCCCAGCCCGTTGCAGGGAGCACACACGAGACCAGCCCTGCACTCATCCCCAGTTCCCACTGGAACTCTCCTAGCTAGACCGCCATCAGTAAACTCCTCCTCACCACAGTGCCCCCACCTCTGTCCCAAAACCCATCCAGCCTTTGCAGGGAACGCCTTGGGTGCCACAGCCTGCTCTGAGTCCCTCAGTGACGGGGACGCTGCACAGAGAGCGTGGCACTGGCCTTGGGTCACCATGTCTGGGATTCTGATTTTACCCATTGATGGCCAGGTGAAAAAATGTAATTAACAGCTGGAACACTCTCTTCCCTGTGTGCTGCTCTCTGCTCCCGGTCTGTGGCAGTCGGCTCTGACTGAGGATCCCAGGGCACTGCCACCCTCTGAAACCTCCTTTATCCCTGCTCACAAAGGGCACCACTGATGGCTGGAAGATGGATTAGGGTGCAATGATTCTAGGATTCTATGGACTGCTCTCATTAAATACCTGAGGAGCAAAGAAAAGTCTCATTTTTTACACAGTTACCCACTCTGATATCTGATAATATTTTTCTTTGGAATGATCTGTGTTCCTGCTTGGATGAAATAACATTAGCTCACCATGGGCAGGGAATTTCTGTCCTGGATACCTCCATGCTCAGCCACCCACATCCTGACCCAGCTGCAGCTTGGGCTCACCTCAGAGTTTTGCATAACCACAGAAACAACCACATTTTTAATGTGTGATTCATTCACACATTAAAAATGAACTCCTGTAGCAAACTATCATGGTACAATTTGCAGCAGCAGCAGCTCACTGGGTGTGTGAGGGACAAAGGCTACCAGGGGATGCCCAAGTGCCCATGGCAGGGAGTCACAGAACCACACAGTGCCGTGGGTGTGAAAGGACCTTAAAGCCCATCTCATCCCACCCCTGCCATGGGCAGGGACACCTTCCACTATCCAAGGCTCTCTCTTAGTTGGCTCTCTCTTTTCTTGGTAAAGCTTTTCAGTATTTCATTTTGAAAAATTTTAAATGCAAGTATTTCAAAAATAAGTATTGATTATTTAAAAAATGGAAATAAATTTCTCTGTCTCCTGGACAAGGTTTCGCTGTTTAGTAAAGTTTGACCAATTCTCTAATGCCAGCCTCCTATTTTTGGCTTGTGTTATTTTATAGACAAAATTAAATACATGACCCAGGCCCACCTTCTTGCTTCAGCAAAAAGAAGACAAAATATTACTTTATAAAACAGATCTGCGTGCCTAACGCGCTCCCAGAGCCAGGAGGGACAGGGTTTATTCCCCTGTCATGTCCTTCCCACTGTCAGGATTTTGCATGACAGTGCCAGGCTGCCCCCTGTGCCCCCCGCTGTGGCAGCAGCTGGAGGTGGCACAGCCACCCGGGAATGCACTGGGTCACCTCTGGAATTGTGCCAGGTCACCTCTGGGAATGCAACAGGTCACCTCTGGGGTTGTGCCGGGTCACCTCTGGGAATGTGACAGGTCACCTCTGGGGATGTGCCAGGTCACCTCTGGGAATGCGACAGGTCACCTCTGGGATTGTGCTGGGTCACCTCTGGGAATGCGACAGGTCACCTCTGGGATTGTGCTGGGTCACCTCTGGGAATGTGACAGGTCACCTCTGGGGATGTGCCAGGTCACCTCTGGGAATGCGACAGGTCACCTCTGGGATTGTGCTGGGTCACCTCTGGGATTGTGCCAGGTCACCTCTGGGAATGTGACAGGTCACCTCTGGGATTGTGACAGGTCACCTCTGGGATTGTGCCAGGTCACCTCTGGGATTGTGCCGTGTCCCCTCCCCTGACAGCAGCAAAGCTCCTCTCAGGCTGCTGGTGCCCTGGAGGGGGACAGAGGTGCCAGAGATCCCACGAGAGCTCTGTGCCCAGGAAAAGTGGAGTTTTGGAGCAGACTTTGTGAGTGGAAGGGAAACAAAGGCTCCTGTGCTGACACCAGAGCTCCCAGAGCGGGGGCAGGTGAGCCTTTCTGTGCCGTAGCCCTGGACTAGAGCCCAGCCAGGGACACGCCGTGCTGGCCTGCTGAGCTTCTCTGCATTAACCTTCCAAATACCAGCTGCATTTATTTCAGCCTGTCCTGAATGGTCTCTCTGTGGGATGTGAAGAAAAACTATTATGAAAATTAAGGTAAGGCAGAAAAGACCAGGTTGGACAGGGCTTGGAACAACCTGGTCTAGTGGAAGGTGCCTGCCTATGGCAGGGATGGAACAAGATGAGCTTTAACTTCCCTTCCAACCCAAAAAACTTGTGATTGGACTGCGTGAAAGGAATGCTAAAAGGTTTCTCCTCTTTGAAAATCCCTGGAAATTAGCCCAAATAATGCAAAGAGATATAAAACCTGCAAGAAATTTAGAGGTGAAATTAAATGTAAATATGAAAGTGACATCTTCATACTATCAAACAGCTGGATGCAAGGCCACATAGGGCACCTGTAAACACAGGACAAAAAGCAGAAAACCAATTACATCCATGCAAATATTTTCTTACATTTCCAGCCATGCTTATGGATCTATAAGAGGCTGAGGCTTTGGAGCCAAGTCATGGAGACAAAGTGATTTATTGAGATGTAGTGGTCAGCCCACAGACAGGTCCTCAAGGGAATTCAGAATTATACTGCTACAGTCAAAACCAGAATTATACTGCTGTGGTCACTGATCAAAGCAGACTCGGGATCCCAAGGGACCAACACCCAGTTCCTGGAGGGAACCCCTGCCGTGAGCTCCGGGTCCCTGCAGGGAGCCTCTGCAGGCAAACAGAGCCAGGGGTTCTGAACAGGAGATGTGGATGTGCAGCCTGAGCTCTGTGAGCAGCCAGGCCCTTCCACCGCTGCCCACTCCACATCCCAGTGGTGCATCACTTCAGTGCACCAATTATTCCAGAGACTTGGCAGTTGCTTTATGTCATTAAATCTTTGCTCAATATCACAGAACCACAGAGTCATAGGCTGATGTAATCACAGACTCCCAAAATCACAAAATCCCAGACTGGTTTGGGTTGGAATGAACCTTCAGGGACATCCAGTGCCCCCCCTGCCATGGCAGGGACACCTCCCACTGTCCCAGGCTGTCCCAGTGTCCAACCTGGCCTTGGGCACTGCCAGGGATCCAGGGGCAGCCACAGCTGCTCTGGCAATTCCAGCCCAGCCAGCAATTCCCAGTTCCCAATCTCCCATCCATCCCTGCCCTCTGGCAGTGGGAGCCATTCCCTGGGTCCTGTCCCTCCAGATTCTTGTCCAAAGTCCCTCTCCAGCCTTTGCAGGCCCCTTTAGGAGTCCTTTTAGCCTGTTCTTGTTGTCTTGGATGTTTTCTTATCTATATTTTCTCTGCACACAATTAAGTGCCACGGCCAGGTCTCTGCACAGACCAAACCAGGAGATCCTGACCTGGGCATGTTGGTGTCAGGCTGCCACAGAACAGGCAGTGTGGGACCGGTGGATGTATTTTTTTTAAGTACTCCAGGAGATTCAGCATCTCCAAACTGCTGCTCATCCCTCACTGCACCGAGACCTCCCTGTGCTCTTTCCTGTCGCCCTGATTTTGTAAGACTTTGTTAAGCCTTCTGATGTTTACATTCTTTCAACAAACTTTCTCACACACAGTTCTGTAAATAACCTATGTTTTGCATTCTTTCATGGAGGTGGAGAGAATTGATGGACCCTTGGTCTGTCCAGTGGCATTGGAGAGGTGGCACTGTCACCCTCCAATCCACTGTCACCTTTAGAAAACTATAAATGTTAGAGTCAGAAAATAAAGTTTCTTTTTTTTTTTGTTCCCCTCGAGAGCAGCAGTGTCTGTGTCATCATTTCGTGCCTTATCACATTTCCCCCTGGGGTCCTGGCCAAAGCATTGTTCCCCTCGAGAGCAGCAGTGTCTGTGTCATCATTTCGTGCCTTATCACAACATTTCCCCCTGGGGTCCTGGCCAAAGCACCACTGCCTCTTCTGCAGAGAACAGGATGAGCTCCTCCCCCAGCTCCAGGGCACAATGGAATGTGTCTAGAACAGCACCTCCTGTCTGTGTGAGGGGGATAGGTGGAAACTCCCAGTTTCTCCCTCAGGGCCATGCCTGGCTCGTCCCTGTAACAAAAGCTGCTGTGAGGGGGAAGTGGATGGGAGAGGAGGGCAGAGCTCCAGCCCTGTCAGTGCCCAAACCCCAGTGGGAGCCCTGCCACAGACACTGCCCAGGGCACCAGGGTGGGACAGAGGCTTAGGAAGCAGGGAGTAGCATCTTCCTATTTGGAGACTTATTTGGTGTAGAAAGGCACTGGAGAGCCCAGGGAATTGTATAATTAACAGTGAACTTAATAGCAAACCTCTTTTATATCTCAGTGCACCATTCGCACAAAAATAGCTGTTCCCTTCCCAGCCAGCACATCTGAGGTGCAGATTAACAGATCCTACATTTCACATTTCCAAAATTCTGTGGCTTTTACCCCTACAATTTATTAGCTTCAGATGTGCATCTCCAGTCCCAGAGGAGCTTAACGTGAGCTGGAAGGCTGAGCCCCGGCAGGATCAGTGGCAAACTAACAAGGTCAGTCCCATCCTCCCGTTTCCATGGCGATCGCTCAGATAATAGAGAACATGGCAACACCAGCCTTCTCCCAGCTCCTCCAGCTCAGCTCCTGGCTTTGTCTGACTGCCTTGGAATGGGGCTGAGATAAAAGAGAGCTCACAGCACCGAGGGGAGCACTGTGGCACTGCCTGAGCACGTGCTGGGCACCCAGGCCCTGCCCTCAGGAAGGTGAGTTTTCAACAAAGGTTTCCTCCCAAGGGCCTGCTGTGTGCTGGAAAGGTTCAACCTTCGCTCAGGCTGCACTTGGCCACCAAATCCTGACACAGATCACAGGTTTTTCATTTATCCTGTTCATCAGGATGTATTTTCTCTACTACACTATTTCTCTTGCTCAGTGATGAGGACATATCCATGCTAGGAGCAAAGTGGCCAATGGGTAACAAAACATTTTTTGGTGCAGGAAAAAGAGTGTGTCTGGTACCCAAAATATTCCAGGAGAGAATGATGCTGTGGCACAGCCAAGGCAGCCTCTCTCTCCCAGATCCCAGCCAGGGGATGGGCACAGGGGCTGGGATGGCTCTGCTCCCCTAAGTGGGGACACCGCTTTCCAAGGAAGGGTGAGAGTTTGTCTCAAAAAATCCTACTTGTGGCTGAAAATAGAAGCATTCCAAACCTCAGCTCTTTGGAACGAAAGCCAGCTCCGGTGGGTGTATCAGGATTTAGGAGTTTAAACTGCTCACGGAACAAGGTTTCTGGTTTTGACTAAAAAATCCAGAACTCTGCATTGCAATAAAGTGTTTTCACCGATCAGAAACTATCTCCTAGCTCATTTGGAACTATGGAATTATTGCAGAATTGCAGGAATATGTGTTTGTATATCTGCATGTACACATCCAAGTACAGACATCTGCGAATCCAGGTGTGAATCCCACAAGCCCTCCACAGACCCGTCCCTGGAGAGCAGTGGTGTCAGCTGCTGTGCCTGCCCTGCTTCCCCGTGCCTGGGTTTTCATCTGCCTGCGCGAGCCCCCGAGTGTTTGTCACGGCTCTGAGAGGCTGGGCTGGCACCAGTGATGCCTGAGGGCTCCCTGGAGCAGGGGCTGGGCAGAGTTAAAGAACAAAGCAGGGATTTATTAAAAGCCCTCACAGGACACACCTTGGGCAGTGCAGGCCCGGCTGTGGCTGCGCCCCAGATGGGCCCTGGGTCAGGCTTCTCACACTTTGATAAGCTTTGGTCCATTGCCATGCTGGGTTCAGTGCCCAATTCCAGCTCCAGGGGATGCAGTCCCACCCTCCCAGGCCGCTCTCCTCCCTCCCCTGCTGTTTGCACTTTTGGGGCTGAAGCTGCAGCGGTGTCCTTGGTTCTGGGGCTGGAAAAGGATTGTTGTGTGTGCCTGAGCTGTGAGGAGAGCTGCTGGCACGTGTGTGGAGTCCAGAGTTACATACTAATGCACTACAGAACATGGAAAATATGAGAGTTAAAACTTAAGGCATCACCAGGAGCACTCCCAGAAGGGCACAGCTGCTCATGCCATTCTGCAGGAGAGAAGCACTGGCTGAGCTCTGGGGCCAGGGAGATGCAGAGCCCTGGGGAGCTGAGGAGCAGTGGGGAGCTGAGGAGCTTTGGGGATCTGAGGAGCCTCAGGAAGCTGAGGAAGCCCAGGGAGCTGCAGAGCCTTGGGGAGTACCCCTGAGCCAGGGCAGGGCTGCTGTACCAGCCCAGGGCTCTGTGTGGGGATCACTATGCCCCAGTCCCTCCCCTGAGCAGCTCCAGCATCCCCATCCTTCAGCAGCACAAGTCCTCAGCTGAGCACAGGGCCCTGCTGTACCCACCTCTGGCAGTTTGGGGTTCTCCTGGCTGAGCACAGGGCCCTGCTGTGCCCACCTCTGGCAGTTTGGGGTTCTCCCGGCTGAGCACAGGGCCCTGCTGTGCCCACCTCTGGCAGTTTGGGGTTCTCCTGGCTAAGCACAGGTTCATGCTGTGCCCACCTCTGGCAGTTTGGGGTTCTCCCAGCTGAGCACAGGGCCCTGCTGTGCCCACCTCTGGCAGTTTGGGGTTCTCCTGGCTGAGCACAGGGCCCTGCTGTGCCCACCTCTGGCAGTTTGGTGTTTGCCTGGCTGAGCACAGGGCCCTGCTGTACCCACCTCTGGCAGTTTGGGGTTTGCCTGGCTCAGCCCCTTCAGCTGAAATGGGAATGCTCCAGGTGAGGCTGGACAGGGCTTGGAGAAACCTGGTCTGGCGGAAGGTGTCCCTGCCCATGGAAAGGGGAGGAATGAGATGAGTTTTAAGATCTCTCCCACCCAAGCCATTCTGTGATCAGACTACAGCATTTTCTTGCACATAGAATATGCCTCTGCAACAAAAACTGGGCAATATTTGCAAATTATTTAGCTGGAAAGGAAAGAAACATTCCTAGAATACTGAGTGCCTTGTAAAACTTCCTTCTGAAGGGACTCATCGAGGGAACAGCCAAATGGGATTGGGAATGAGGAGCAGTTCCCAGACACCTAAACACATCAGTTATGGGCATTGTTCTGCAGCCTGAATGGAGAGATGTAAAATGGATATGTCATTGTGGTGCATTATATTATCATATTTTAAAGCTACCCTCAGCTGTAACAAGCTCTGAGGTGTTTTCTAGAGTGATGAAGTATTTAATAAAAGTAAGACAAAGAGTCACTGGAGACCTTGGTGGCTTGTGTGCCCTTTGAAACATATTACTGGTCCAAAAGATATTAGCTTAATCCTCTCTTCTGGTTAAACTGTGATTCATCGTCTGAAGGAGAAAGATTTCAACATATCTGCAAAACCCTTTTGGTTTCATTCGGCATATCTGGATAACTTTTCCATACAATTCTTGTTCCCCCAGTGTAGCAAAGGAGACAGATGATAAAGGATCCATTATCTGACAAGGGTATTCCATCACATGAAAGGGGACAGTGAGCAACTCCTGGACCCTGGGATGTGACTCCTCCCTGCAGGTCCCAACCTCCATCTGTCTGCAGCACCTGAGCTCCAGGGGCTGCTCCTGCCCGTGGCTCCCCGCCCGCCTCCAGCAGGGTCACAGCCCCTGGTCCTCATGCCTGTGACAGCCAAATTTGGACTCCAGATATGATTGGGATGAGCCCATGTGTTTGATTTCATCTGTGAGATCTTCGTGGTTTTGCCCTCCTCAAATTGCTTTTGATTCTCTGAATCCTCTCTGCTCATCCCATGCCCAAACACGTCCTTCAGAGACCATGCTCCAGAGCCGAGGGAGCATTTGCAGTGACATCCCCAGCACCACAACCTTCAGCTGGCCACGGTCACTCACAGCCCCTAGGAGAAGCTGCCAGCCAAGGCACGCTTCCCCTGCTCTTCCCTTCCTTCTCCATCCCTCTCGGGCAGCAGGACCATTCCCTCAGCACCAGCCCAGGCAGCTGGGCTTCTCCTGGCTCTCACCAAATGGACCTGGAGAGGTAAGACCAGAACATCTCTGCAGCCATGGGCTGGATAAGCAGCTCCAAAGGCCCAGAATATGAAATTAAACCCAGGCTAGGTACCTAGCCTAGTGATCAGCGTTGGGACTGGGCACCACAATCTTGGCACTGCCTGTTCTCAGGTACAGGTGACACTTCTCACCTCTGTTCCAGCTGCAAAAATATTCCTTTCTCTTTCTCTGCTCCCATCGTTTGCACGACAGCCACTAATGACCCTTTTCTCTCAATAATATAATATAACTGTAAGAAGCCAGCACTGAATCAACCTAACCTGTATTTAACTGGAGTTCAGGGTTCCTTGCCAGACCTGCTGAATTTTCTCCGAGCATCCCACCTCCCTCAGCACAAGTCTCTAGCTCAGAGCAATTAACCTTTTTCTTTCCCTCTGTAATGCCTGGATTTCAGCTTATTTTATTTTCAAAAGAAATTATATTCTCTGAACATGCAACAATCCTATAATTAAAATAATTTGCCCTTGTGGCACAGGGGTTACATAATTGGCAGGGAAGGATACTTGATATTTTAATAACTGTGAGGCATATGAGAAATTTTTCTCACCTTCAGCTGCCTGTGAACAGGAGCTGCTATGTTTTACAGCTTCACAATCCTCCTCAGTCCTTCTGACGAGTCATTTGCCCAGAACTTTATTTTCCAAATGAGCCAGTATCTCACTAAAATAAGCTGAACTCCTTTGCAAAGAAAATCAGTAATTTCCAACAGTACCTTACTAAGAAGTTCATCATGCTTGCTCAGCTGCTACACACAATGACAAAACACTAAAAAAAGTGAACGTGGGAGTGAAAGAGCCAAGTCTGGAAGTGGCAAGAGTTATTGACGTCTGACTGCAGAAATGTCCCAGGCCCAGGGCTGGGCTCTCACACAGGACTCCTTCTAGTATAACCTCTGGCAGGGGCAAAATTTAAAATCTAGCAATTGTCTTTTCTGTCAAATTTTCAAAGTTCTGTGTCAGACCATCACAATCCAGATGTGCAACTGCCATGGCTTTTAATCAGAATTTTAGGGTCATTGACTGGTTTGGGTTGGAAGGGACCCTAGAGCCCATCCAGTGCCACCCCTGCCGTGGGCAGGGACCCCTTCCACTGTCCCAGGCTGTTCCAAGCCCCAGTGTCCAGCCTGACCAGGGACACTTCCAAGGATGAGAGCAAAAGAGTTTCCAAAAATCCCATAAAATGAAAAATAACAAAAATTCTAACTATTTTCCAAACCCAAAGGGTGAAATGATGCTAAAGGGTGTTGCTACACCTCCTCTGCATTCTGTCACCTTTTAAGCCACGGCAGCTGCCTCTCACTCAGTGAAGCTGAGCCAGCTGTGACCCGAAGGGATGGAAACATTCAGCCCCACCTGTGAATGGCCTGATCTCTCCCTGGTGTGGGGGGAGTTTTACACCTCAGCCAGTCGTGCAAGGGAGGACCTTGGCACGATAAAAGTCACTGTCCTCCCTTGCAGGATCTGCCTCTGCACAGCCTCATTTAGCAGAGCAGCCTCACCCCTGTGCCCTCCTGTGCCTATCACTGTTCCCAACAGCCAAACCCCAGACCTTGCAGGGATCCAGCCCCAGTTCCTTTGCCCATCACACTCTGCCCTCAGCCAGGAATAGAGCCACAGAACCACCGCATCACCGGGATTGGAAATGCCCTCTGAGGTCAGTGGCTCCAAGAGGAAACCCAGCTCTGCCAAGCCACAGTTACAAAAGCTGTTTGAGAACCTGACACACAACAATTGAAAATGAGCTCATCAGGTGGAATTTTGGAATTGGAAAGAGGAACAAGGACAGGAAATTACCATAATAGTCAGAAATTGGCCACAATAAGTGGCTGCTAAGGAACACAGGCAGGACTGAGGGACTCACACATGCAAATGTCTTACAAAATAAAGAGCCAAACAATTTCAGTCATTAAGCCGGGAGAAATATTCCCAGCCCTCTTCCCTGGACAGGATTTCCCACACACCCAGCCCAAGGATTGTCACCCTCCCCTCCGAAGAGGGATGGAGCTCTCCTGCCCTCCCGATGCCGGCACAGGGAGCAGCCCCCACCGCCCCAGGAGCCAGGCAGCCCGGAGAGGGACAGAACTAAGGAGCCTTTTGTGAGAGAGGCACTGAACGTTCCTGCAGCCAGAGTGCCAGCGGTTTGATATTTGCATGAGAATACACCAGGAAAAGGCTCTTTTCTAAGCTGACAAATTTATTGAACCTGACTGTGGGGACAGGGCAGTGTTTAATCAGGAACTTGGAAGGATGGTTATCCATGCC
The DNA here is from genome assembly GCA_017590115.1 of Montifringilla adamsi. NCBI lineage: Eukaryota > Metazoa > Chordata > Aves > Passeriformes > Passeridae > Montifringilla > Montifringilla adamsi. Next base: position 329,557 of record JAGGNK010006793.1, on the reverse strand, counting down.
TGAGCACTGGCACCTGGATGTCCCAGCTCTTGACTGACAAGACCATGACAAACCCCAGTGTGATGGACGACCCTGGACGTCATTCCTCCAGGACCTGGAGCATGTGACAGGACACACCCCTGTGTGTGTGAGGTGTGCATGATTTTGAGCCCCTTGGTTGCTCCAGTCCACCCTGCTCAGCCATGAGCAGCAGTGGGGTCATTCCCACCTGAGCCAGCTGCAGAAGAGCGTCGCCAATGGCATCGCCAGTGGCATCACCGAAGGCATCACTGAAGGCATCACCGAAGGCATCACCAACAACATCACCAAAGGCATCACCAACAACATTGCTGAAGGTATCACGGAAGGTATGACCAAAGGTATCACCAACAACACTGCCGAAGGTATCAGCGGAGGTATCGCCAAAGGCATCGCCAACTGTCACCACAACAGGCCCCCAGCCAGGTAATAATTAGTATTGACTCCATGATTCACAGAAGGCTGATCAATCTCTTTATTATTCTATTCCTATTAAGAAACCCATTGCTTTTATAGACAATTATGATACAGGTTGGCTTAATTGGTCCTCCAGTCAAAACACCATCACCACTGGCTACTAAGAATCCACCCTTTGGTAAACAAATCTCCACAACACATTCCACATGTTCACAACAGGTGAAGCAAGTGAAGATAAGAATTGTTTGTCATTCTTTTCTCTGATCTTCTCACAGACTTCCCAGAAAGGCCAGGGAAAGTTGTCTGTTGCTCTCTGTGGCCAGAGAGCTGCTGCCACAGCCAAAGGCATCACCAAAGGTATCCCCAACAGCATCACTGAAGGAATCACCAAAAACATTGCCAAAGGTATCACCAATGGCATTCCCAAAGGCATCGTTCATCACCAAAGGCATCACCAACAGCATTGCCGACAGCATTGCCAAAGATATTGTCCACCACCAAATGCATTGCCAAAGGCATCACCAATGGCATCACAAAAGGCATCACCAAAGGTATCACCAAAGGCACTGTCCATCACCAAAGGCATCAACAATGGCATTACCAAAAGCACTGTCCATCGCCAAAGGCATCACCAAAGCTATCATCCATCACCAAAGGCATCACCAAAGGCATCACCAAAGGCAGAAAGGCCAGGGAAAGTTGTCTGTTGCTCTCTGTGGCCAGAGAGCTGCTGCCACAGCCAAAGGCATCGCCAAAGGTATCCCCAACAGCATCACCGAAGGAATCACCAAAAACATTGCCAAAGGTATCACCAATGGCATTCCCAAAGGCATCGTTCATCACCAAAGGCATCACCAACAGCATTGCCGACAGCATTGCCAAAGATATTGTCCACCACCAAATGCATTGCCAAAGGCATCACCAATGGCATCACAAAAGGCATCACCAAAGGCATCAACAATGGCATTACCAAAAGCACTGTCCATCGCCAAAGGCATCACCAAAGCTATCATCCATCACCAAAGGCATCACCAAAGGCATCACCAAAGGTATCATCCATCACCAAAGGCATCACCAAAGGTATCCTCCATCACCAAAGGCATCACCAAAGGCCTCCATGTCAGTGCCGGGGCTGTGTCAAAGCAGCACAGGGAGGGCATTGCAGATGTCCCTTGCCCCTCAGTGTAATGCCAGACAATGCTTTGCTTAGTGCAGAGACAAACATGAAATATTAGTGTGTCTTTCTCGTTAGAAAATGCGAAGGGTTGCTTTTAATGAGTGGAAGAAGCATAAAAACGGAAAAAAAAGCAGCAGAGAAATTAAAATGATTGTTTCTTGTTTTCTTTTTGCTATGGACCATTCACAGCGGAAATAGCAGAGCGATAATGAAATGAAAGTTGCTTATACATTTCCTTTTATGTGTATCCTGTGAAAAAATAAGCCATTATTATCCTTCACTAATACATTTCAGACTGGAATGCAAGATAAGGATGTTGGGATGTGGGATGTCAGTCTGTGATCGTTCAAAGGATGAGGGGTATTTTTCACTGCAGTAAAGAATCACATTGGATTCTCTGTATCTTCATTTTCATTGAAAAGATAACACAGAATAAACAGTTCTAAGGTAAGCACAAAGAAATCAATGGCACAAACATCTTCTGCTGGAATGTACAATGGATGGCATATTTTTAATGGTGGTACTTTAGAAAATGATATAATAAAAATGCACACAACATCTCTTTGAGCTGCTATCACTGCTAGTTACAGCTGAAATCACAGATCTTAATCCTGCCAGCCTCCTCCCCCATCATCCCAAATTCATGAACCAGCTCATGAAGGAGCTCAGCGCTTCCACAGAGGCCAAGTCCCAGGTCTGCACAGATGTTCAGGATTCAAGAACTGTGCAGTGTCACCGGCCTGTCCAGAGCCCAGGACAGTCCCAGGTCTGAGCTGATCCTTCCCTTGGAATCCCAGAATCCCAGACTGGTTTGGGTTGGAAGGGATATTAAATCCCACCCAGTGGGATGCCATGGCAGGGACACTTCCCACTGTCCCAGGCTGCTCCAGCCCCAGTGTCCAACCTGGCCTTGGGCACTGCCAGGGATCCAGGGGCAGCCACAGCTGCTCTGGCAATTCCAGCCCAGCCAGCAATTCCCAGTTCCCAATCTCCCATCCATCCCTGCCCTCTGGCAGTGGGAGCCATTCCCTGTGTCCTGTCCCTCCATCCCTTGCTCTTCGCTGGTAAAAATTGCCATGAGGATCCCCCAAACCACCTTTTGGGACTGGCTGGAGGAGTGGGAGCATTTAATTGGTGTCACTCTTGTTCCCCAGGGCAGGGGGTCTGACAGGGGCAGGGGGAATAGGGGCAGAGGGATTAGGGGGGACAGTGCCTTTGAGCCTCTCCTACAAGGCTGCAGCAGTGTCCAGGCTCCTTTAGCTGCACCTCCCCTAGAAACATGAGCACCCAGCACAGTAACTGCTCAGGTGCATTTTAATAGGGAACATCAATGATTTCCTTCATTTCTGTTAAATTGTGGGGACAAAAAGAAGGGCCTGACACATCCAGATCCACACTGTGATAAAATCACACCACAGACCCTTGATACACGAGAGTATATATTGATACTTGCTACACAATAGGTACTTAGTGATAACATCACACAATAGATTTTAAGCTTCTTGATTCATTCAGATGCTCTGATGATTTAGCCAGCACAGATAGCAGGGAAGATAATGTCCTTTATCTAATCATTTTGGTCAGAAGTGCCATATTTCTGAGAAAAAAAGAGCCCTTCTAACACATATCAATTTTATTGGTAAATTGGGCAAACCTGGTTTTAATCTTAGTTAAAATTTAAAACAAAATAAAAGGAGCATAAAAATCCCATTCACCATGGCTGCTGCATCACTGAAAGATGGTAAAATGCAAGGCTGGGACAAAACCCTTTGGAAACTCTGACATCAGCTTCTTTTTCCTTTTTGGCTCTGGCTCCTGAACCTGCTGTTGTTTCAAATTCCCCATGCAGTCAATGCCATCCAGCAATCAATGAAAGCTTGTTCCAGACCAGCCCTGCTTCGCATTCCCGCTACAATCAATTGAACCTGTCAGGAAGGCACCAGATGCTGCTGCATTTTTCCCTATATAATATTAGGAAAAACATCCAGCTCAGGGTGTGTGGGGAGCCTGACTTAAGTGTAATTAAAATGGAAGAACCTTAGTCCCCTGAGAGTGAAAGTATTGACAAACCTTTCACTTTCTCATTTACAATCCCATATTTGTGTGCTGCCAACTCTTTCAAAAACAAGCAAACAAGGGAGAAACAAGAAATGAAAAGATATTAAAATTCAAAGAGGACAATACCCTGCAGATTTCATTGTGTCCTTACACTGGTGAAACAGATGCTGGGTGTGATGGGAACTTTGCTGGGGCAGATGTTAAAGCTTTCACAGGTTGCTCCAGTTCTCTCATAACACTTTCCCTTTGCAGAGATGTTTTAATAGAAGACAGAAAACACAACATGTAAATGATGGGTAGTTCTGCATCTCCAAGGGAGTAAAGTAATGCAAGATTAGGTAAGAGACAAATATTTGGATGGACAAAAATTTGATACATTTTAAAATCTATTTCTGTGGCAGGATTATTGCATTGTTCAGTTCTCCTTATGTGTGTAGAAAAAGAAAATATACAGACCACAGATCTTGAAATATATATATATATATATGGATGGATGTATTAGTATTTGAGACTTTTGTTCCAGAACTTTATTTATCGCTGGTGCCAGGAAGGCTGAGTGAGGAAGAAGGAGCAATAAAACCAAGGAGATATGGGTTTCAAAATGCACCTACAGGCAGCAAATTTTGGCCATGGGAAAGAGAGTGCTCACACCTGAGTTTCTGCTTTACAGGGCTCAGCCCCTGTCCTGGGAGCAGGAATAATGTGCATGCACAAACAGAAAGCAAAAAACCCCTGTGGTTTCCAAGCAGCAAATGAGATGAACTAACCCAGCAGGATCCAGAACAGGGTCTGGCCAAAGCATTGCTCCATGGGAAATCATGGCAGCGTCACTTCATAAAAAAGAAGCAACCAATTGGGGGGGAAATCACACACAAAAAATACACAGAGTGAGGTTCCTCAGCTTAGTATTTAGCTAAAAATTTCAAGTTCTGCCTGTCCTGGCTGCAGGTTTTGCCAGAGGAGGTTTGTATGGGATATGGGGAAAAATTTCTTCCTGAAAGGAGCTGTCCAGCACCGGCGCAGCTGCCCAGGCAGGGGTGGAGTCCCCATTCCTGGAGGGGTTTAAAGCCATGTGAGAGGCACTTGGGGACATGGTCCGTGTGGCCGTGGCAGGGCTGGGGAAGGGCTGGACTGGATGGTCTTCCGGAATAAATGACTCTGTGATTCTGTTTCAGCATCCTGGTGAGCCCCTTCTCCCTCAGGACATCCTGTGGCTGCAGGAACAGCTCCGAGCTCTGCAGCAGCTGCTGAGCCACCACGGCAAACACGGACCTTGGTGGGTGGCCTGTTATTCCCATTTTATGTACTGCTGGCTTCTGATAAATTGAGATAAATAAACGAGGTTGTTGCACACCCACGCCTGATGAGCTGTAATTCAGCTGAAAATCCACATTTCCACATGAGAGGTGCTAAAGGAAAGGAGCAGCAGCAGGTGGACATTGCAGCCCTGTTGACTTTTCCATTTTTCAAATCAGGACATGGGGTTTGGAATTAGAAAGGAAGATGAGTAATGGTGAGTTAGAAGTGTGAATCTGATAAATTCCCTCTCTTCGTGGTGATACCAATCACCTCAGGGAAGGTAGGAGGCTGCCGTAAATGACAGTTTACAAATTTTCGTGGCAGCAGCATCCCCTTTCTGCGATACAGATGATAGATAAATATTTCCTAGTGGTCTAGCAGCTGACCTGGGGGCACATGTGTCTTGCAAACCACTTCTCCTGGCCTGATCTTTGTCTCCTGCAGTCAGCAAGGGATGGCTGGCTGGAGAGGAGCCTCCCTTAGGAGAGAGGCTGTGCCACAAGCTGCATCCCAATCAGGCTGAGCCCTGCAGAGCCCAGAGCCACCCCCAGCCAGGGCAGCCTCCCCTGCCAGCACTGGCAGCCTGGCACGGCTGCTGGGTGAGCAGCACCCTCACTCTGACAAATCCAGGTGCCAGGCAGTGCTGCCACCCAGGCACGGCACCCACGGGACCCTTGTGGGTTTAGACTGGGCTTTGCAGCACCTGAGAAAGGAACACTGCTCACTCTGGCTGCCTTCACAGCCACCGAGGGCTCTGAGGAGATTCCAAAGCCACCGTGGAAATCCAGGACAGAGCTTCATCAGCTGGTGCAGGCCATTCCAAAACAGTGAAGCAACAGTCTGGAGAATGCTTCTGGATCTGGGGCCTTTTCAGATGCAGCTTGGGCAGGATGCTTGGGCCACAGCAGGCTGGACCAGGTGATTCTTGAGGACCCTTCCCACCTTGGATTCCATGGTTCCATGGTTCTATGGAGAGACTCTGTGGCTACCCAGCTGGTCCTTGGCATGGTGCAAGCTATAAAATCAGACAAGCAAATCCACAATACAATTAAAAGATGTTGCTAGTGGGGAAAAATGAGGTTCAGTTAAAAAATGGTGGTTCTGTGGCTGCCCTCAGGGAACACAGGGGGCACTCAGCCCCACAGGAGGGGCACACACAGCCCCACAGGAGGGCACCCAGCACCCCAGGAGGGGCACACCCAGCCCTACTGGAGGGCACCCAGCACCACCGAAGGCACACCCAGCAGGGAAAGGTGCAGGTGGTGCCAAGTCACCCCTCCTGTGCAGAACCTGCAGCTCTCCAGGCCCCCTCCTGTCCTGTTCCACCCCATTCATTCTGTCCTGGCTCTCATTAAAGCTGGAACAGTTTGCAGCATGACTGTCTGTATTCCCATCACTACTCCATGGAGGGATTATCCTGGATTTTCCTTTCCTCCAAAGGGCTGAACATTCTTTGGGTAGCAAAGGTGTTACTGACCCCTGGGTTGGAAGCACAGTGGACTTTGGTACAGTGAGAAGTGTTAGAAATCTGGACAGAACATTCCCAAATCCATCAGGATCTTTAGTGGCCCCTTTAATTCTATGGCTAAGTGTATTTATATTTGAAACAATGAATAGCTTAACATATGTAAATCTATTTTTTAAATATTCAGGCCTAGCCATGCAGAGAGACTCAGACAGGCCTGAGACTCATCTGACATCCCTGGAGTGTCTGTGGTGTGCACAGCACTGAGTACACAGAGCCATTTACTTAAGCCTACCATGGATTCTTCTCTTTGATAATCAGAATCAGAATTTAATAAAGACTCAGAAGATCATCCAGAGAGGAGACAAGTGCTCCAGGAAATGGGCCTTGTAGAGTTCTGCTTTCCACACCACAAGGACACAGAGTTAGTGCCTGTTCTGTCCATCACTTCAGGGGACAACGTCTCCCACTCCCTGCCAGCTTCAGGGTAGCAAAGAGAGCAAAGCAAACACATCTGGCCTGCTCTATATTCCAGACATAACCTGGAGCTGCTGAGTACCTGAGAGCAGTGGAGAAAGGGAAAAGGTGTAAAAGGATGGGAGCAAAGCTGGGGCAGTGACCTCATGCCCCTCTGCTGCTCTGTGCAGTGCACACTATGAGCAGGACAGTGCTCTCCAGAGCCTGGTGTGTCCCATTGAGGGGAAAAGGAGGAGAAATATTTATTTCCTGTTCACTTGGTAACTCAACACAAGCTAATTTGGAGCCAGAACTCCCACCCTCTCCCCTTCCCTGCTCTGCCCAGAGAGCTTCCCCAGCTGCCCCAGTGCAGGAGTGCAGCTCCCCTGGCACCACGGCCCAGAGTCAGCACGGCTTTGCGTGCCCCAATATCCAAACCCAGGCTGGGCAGGGGAGGGCACCCATCCAAGGCACAAGCTGATCCCTTGCCCACAGCCCCCAGCTGCAGCACAGGCCTGGGAGCTGCTTAGAGAGGCACCACTAATCATTAACCCTTTGCCTTCCTGATGACTGCAGGCTCAGGTCAGCAGCTCCTGCCTGTGGAAATGCTCTCACGATGACCTGGACTGGTGTTTCCTCAGCCCTCTCCTCTCCAGCACAGGATTTCCCACAGCCAGGATGTTCCTGCACCTGCAATGCAGCAGCACCTGTGAGCGATGGGGCTCGGCCCCTCGGGGGGCTGCAGCCCAGGGCATGGAAATGGGATTGATTTTCCTGCTGCAGCAGAGCCTCGTGTCCAACAGCCAGGCAGAACAGGCTCAGCAATAACCCGCAGCTGGGAGTGCCTCTGCCTCGCTGCGCCTTGGGCAGGTGCCAGCCCTGCCCACCCAGCCACCTCCCTGGTGGCACCGGGGGAGCACAGCCCAGGGCAGCACAGCCCAGGGCTCCGGGCCCAGCCCAGCTCGTGGCTCTGCTCCCTTCTGGTGCTGCCCAAGCTCCAGCACTGAGCCAGGTGGTGTCCCCTGTGTCCAGAGCAGGGCTGGGGCTGGGTCCCCTCACAGGCTCCCCATCCATCTGTCCCACCGCTCAAGGTCCCCGTGGGGACCCTGCACATGACCCTGCTCCCGGGGTGCCAGGGCAGGGTCCCACAGCCTGCAGCTCTGGGTTGCTGAGCGTCCTCCTGCACCAGGGCAGTGCCCAGCCCCGCAGGACCCTCCAACAGGTCCCACAGACCAGGGCTCCTGGGGGCACATGTGTGCTCCAATTAATCCCAATCAGGTTTGATTCAGCCATGGATCAAACACAGCCAACAGCAGAGTTTTCTACAGGAAAAGGGCCACCCGAGACTCCTTTCCCTGCTGAGGCAATAACCACCAGCTCTCAAGTTGCCATTTAACTCCTGTCACTTGGTTTTTGTTCAATTCCCACAAAAACCATTACTGGAGTAACAAAAACATTTGCTAAGCAGAGCTCTTTTTTTTTTTTTTGTTTTTTTGACAAAAGCTCAGTAACAAAACTGGTGAACAAATTTGTTTTGTGATTTCCCTGAGGATCCATCACTCTCCCTTTTGTCAAAGCCCCAGTTTTGCTGCCCCACATGCCTGGTGGGAGCTGGCTGTGCATCCAGGGGCTCGTCCAGCATCCCTCGGATGCGGGCACAGCTCTGCTCCCCCAGCACCCCCTCGGCCGGGCAGCCTGGCCTCGCAGTACAGCCCGTGCTCCAGGAACATCCTCTTATTAATTTTCCGGGTTTATGGAGTCAGCTGTCACATAACAGCAGTTCCTCGTCTCCGAAGGAACACAGCATGCATGCAAAATGATTGCAAGAATATGTACCCTCAGGACATATTATTTTCTTAACTAAAATTCAAGTGCATACTTATTACCTAAATCTTTGTCTCAGACACAGCTTTGCCTTCACATGGTGGAATTACAAACCACCAGACAGTTTTTAGGACTTGTATGCAAAACTGTTTTTTAGCATGGCTTTTGTAGTTGTCTTATTTATTTAATCTCCATGAGTCATAATTCCTTTAGGATCACTTTCTTCTTTTTACATTCATCTCACCAAAACAAATTTAAAAATCAAAAAGCAATGGAAAAAACAAAAGCAAGCTCCTGCTCTAGTCCGGAGTTGATGCAGTGCTGCACATAATTTGGATTTGTTGCACCATTTCTAATAGGAACAGACACCCACAGTACCTATGAAGGAAGTCCCCAGGCAAAAGGCTCAGTTACATCTCCCTTGGTGGAAAGGCGCAAAATGGAAAGGTTAAAAAAAAAGGGGGCAGGAGGAGCTGAAGTCCCCATCCCTAAAGGGATTTAAAGCCATGTGGATGTGGCACCTGGGGACAGGGGTCAGTGGTGCCTTGGCAGGCTGGGGAAGGGTTGGACGTGATGGCCTCAGAGGCTTTTCCAACCCAAAAGATTCTGTGACTCTATCCCACCAGTGGATTCCCAGTGTTCCCCGCGGGTATTCCACAGCAGAGCCAGCCCCTCTGTGCCAGTGCCACACCACTGCAGTGGCTTTGGCAGGTGCCAGCTGAGTCCCCAGGGCCCTGCTGACTGGGGACAGAGCACAGGGACAGCCTAAGGCTCCCCTGGCTCTCCCATCTGCAGACTCTGTGCAGCACATCTTACATCCTGAGGGGTGTGAGTAAAGCAAGGACAAAGTGTTGTGTGAATTGTGAATGCAGACCCATGACAGGCAGGAATCAGCCTGGGTAGGACTGGGAATGTTTAATCTATGAGAAATTCATATCACAAAATCATAGAAATCTGAGATTTAAACAGTTTTCACCTCTGGAGAAATATTTCCTTTCCCTTACTGTCACCTCAGCAGCAAAACACTGAACCTTGTACTGTTCTGATTGGCCAGAACACCTACAAAATGATATTAACAGTCATCTTGCAAAGTGTTCCATCAAGATGGGACACAGATAGCTGAGCCATAAATTTCCATGAGGAAATGCTGCTGGAACTTGGTATCTTCTACAGCTGCCCCTCACTTTGCTTTTGCAGGCTGAGCAGGGACAGGGATGATAAAGTGCAGCTAAGGTGTTTGGTACGCTGGAAAACACTGGAATTCTGTTAAAGCCTGACACTGACACAACATACACGTGTCTGTGGTTTATCTACACAGGCTGAGCCAAAGCCCATGTTTTGTGTTTGAGTCACAGCAGAGCAGAGTTCCCTCAGTCCCTGCTCTGCCTGTGGCTGGAGTGGCCCCGTGAACAGGACCAGTGACAGCACCTGAACCTGTTCTAGCATGGACCAGCAGCAGCACAGGACATGAGCCCAGCCCAGAGGCTCAAAGCTGAAATGTCCACCAATACGAAACGTGGACAAAAGAAAAAGGATCAGTGGACCTGAAGAGTACAGGTGCACCTAAAGCAGCTGGGAAAGGGAATTTCCATGGAGTCAGGGCCAAGGATCACTAAGGAGCTGCTCTCACTAAGCTGCTTCCTTTCTTTATGGAGAGGCTCCAGACTTCAGACTTTCTGTCTGAAGAGGAATCAATAAGGAGGAAATTTAGGTGAAAAAATAGAATGAGTGTGTTTTCAGTGCACAGGAACAGAGGAGTGACCACATGGATAAAAGAGCAGGCCGGAGGACAGCAGACTTTTACTACTACTGCATCACAGCACAGGGAATATGATCCATATCAGAAGAACCCATTCATTTTTAATGAGCAGGTGGATGCAGCTGAGCCCCAGTCTCAGGTTAGCTGTCCCCTCAGTGCCTCAGTGCCAGCTGGCTCCTGGAGCTGTCACTGGGAGTGCACTGGCGCCGAGGTGCTGCAGGGAGGCTGCTGCAGGAGCAGGGCTGGAGCATCCCTCTGCTCTGACCCCTGCACTGCCCTGCTCCACCCTGCTGGGAAGGATGGGTCCCCTGCCCTCCCTCGCCAGAGCTGGCCCCTCTCCTTTGGAAAGGCCGAGCCAGCCCAGCTCCCTGGGCTGCACAGGAAGGCAGGGCTGGAGCACCCAGCTCTGGGGCTTTGGGGGCTTTGGGGCGCTGGCTCCAGCCAGCCCCAGGCAGGAGCCTCGGGCAGCTGCTGGCAATGGGACTGCCCTGGGGACTCCAGAGCCATCTGTGGGAGGACAAGTTGAACATCAGAAGGTGGAAACATCTTCTTTGAGGCTGTGTGAGCCCCAGTGACACTGCAAGGCTCTTGCCCTTCCTCCATAGGTCTCTATAACCATGTACTGACGATGCCACCACCTGTGTCACCTCTTCAAGAGCTGATGGTGCCACCACCTGTGCCACCTCCTTGGGAGCTGACAGTTCCACCACCTGTGTCTCCTCCTCAGGAGTGCCGGACAGGTGGCATGGAGCAGTGCCTCTCTGGGCCCTCTGAGGGCTAAAACAAACACTGCTGACCCAACAGGCAGGCACAAGGCAAGGATTAGTTCCACATCACAATGACATTTATCCACCCCTGGAAAATGACTGATAATTCATATTGATTCTGTGGCCTGGGTGCAGTGAGTTGAAACGTCAAATCCAGAGGTCCTCTGAGCTGAAATGACAAACACAGCCGAGCCCAGCTGAGCTGGGCAGAGGGTGGAACTTGGTCCATTCCTGCTGTGTTGCACGACCCCCACAAGGTTTGCAATATTCCTCAATGTCCCCTCTGCCAGATCTGTTCCAGGTAACCCTTCCTGATTGTGGAACAAGGTGAGATGAGTCTCATCCACACTGGCAGCGTGTGTCTGGCAGGGAATGCCTGACCCCAAACACTGCAGTGAACACAGGCAGGACACTGTCCGTGGTGTTTGGGGTTTCATTAAGATTTTGCACCAGCACTCTGAGAAGGAGCTATGAGGGGAAGCAGTGAGGGGAAGCAGTGAGGGGAAGCTGTGGGGGGAAGCTGTGGGGGGAAGCTGTGAGGGCTGTGCAGCGGCTGCAGTGCTGAGGGCAGGGAGGACAGTGCTCAGCGTGCCCTGGCCACCATGGGATCTGGGCTCAGGGGACACCAGGAACTTCTGCTTAACCACAGGGTTGCTCTGGAGGGGAGAGCAGAAGAACATAGACCAGTAAAGCTAAAGACAGGGAAGAACAGGGGAGGAAGGGGGAGGATGGGCCATCAGCCCCCTGAGCAGCCCCACAGTGTCCCCAGGGCCGTGTGGGGTGTCCCAAGCAGCCAGCAAGCTCCAGGGTGAGCCCCCTGCCTCAGCCAGGCTCCCCGTTCTCCGTGGAGTCCTTCCATCCTCCCGAAGGCTGGTCGTGGCTGAGGGTGGGCCTGCAGCAGGACAGGGATCCTCTGATCCTGGCAGCCCGGGCCAATGCAGTGCTGCAGGATGAGCCAGCCCCAGGGCAGGGTGTGGGTGCTGTCAGATGTGGCACTGAACAGCGCACTGGGGGTGCCCTGCACGACACTCCAAAACCCACAAGAGCTGCCCTGCTGGCAGGTGCCTGCTCTCCTGCTTCCCTTCAGGCCCTTTCCCCTCTGCAGAAGCACCTTCACCCTCAGATTACCCCATCAGACCACGGGTGGCTCCTGCAGGCCCTGGGGTGTGCTGGGGAGCCCCGAGGAGCCCGTGGGCCATCCCTCCCCAGGGTGGGCTCTCCCTGCCAGGGCAGGCAGGAGCCAGCCTCACCCAGGAGCACACATCATTCCAGCACTGGGGGCTGGAGGCCTTCCAAAGGACGCCTTCCCACTGAAAAATGCAGCCGCCTCTGGGACTGGAACTGTGTTAAAGCCTGATCTCAACACAACATACACGTGTCTGTGATTTATCTACACAGGCTGAGTTCTCGAGGCTACAGTTTTTAATCAGCGCTATTTGCATTACATAACATCTTTTATTTCAGCCTGCATTTTGTTTAATTAGTTCTTTGTTAAATACATCAATGGCGATCCTACCCTGCCAAGCAATTCCAAATTAATTGCATTTGTTAAATCTTCTTCCTTTTCTTGTTTCTCATTTTCCCTGTGTTCCGAGGAGGCAGCACATTTGGAAATTAATGGTATTTTCAAATCATTACATTGTACAAACTCATGGGCATATTTCAAATAATAAACCTGAATGTTCCCAGCTCTGTGTGCTCCTCTCCAGCCCAGGAGGATGGAAGTCTGGCTGTGCTTTGCACTGGGTTGGAGCTGATGGGTGATTTTATTCCTGCTGTGACCCTGGAAGGGAGCTCTTAAGGAAAAGAAGGACACCAACCCAGGGCAGATCTTCCCCTCACCAAGGTGTTTCTCAACCTGGCAGTGTGGAATTTCACATCCGTTGTGTGATAAACACACACACACACACACACATACACACACCCACACCCACACACACACACCCCCATCAGTGAGGGCTCTCCCCACATACAGGGACAAGACACCTGATGCTTGGGGATGCTCTGACCCACCAGGAAAAGCAGAAGAGGACTGAAAGGACTGGATTTCAAATTCCCGAAATCAAAAGAGAAAAAAATAGTAGAAGAAAATTTAAAAAGAAACTGTAGCTAATAGAGACTATAATTAGTGCCTGAGGCAATTTAGTGATAGGACATTTTAGACATGGAGTGACAGGATAAGGGAGAATGGCTTCCAACTGCCAGAGGGCAGGGATGGATGGGATCTTGGGGTTGAGGACATGTTCCCTGGCAGGGTGGGCAGGCCCTGGCACAGGTGCCCAGAGCAGCTGTGGCTGCCCCTGGATCCCTGGCAGTGCCCAAGGCCAGGTTGGACACTGGGGCTGGGAGCACCTGGGGCAATGGGAGGTGTCCCTGCCGTGGTAGGGGTGACACTGGAAGGCTTTGAGGTCCCTCCCAGCTCAAACCAGTCTGGGATGGGATTCCATGTCCACATGAGGGTAACATGTCCCCAGTGACAGCCAGAACATGTTCTCTGACTCCACACAGTGACAGGAGTTACTGAGATGGACTTGCTGGAGCAGCCAGTGCCCAGGAACAGGCAGGATGTTCATAAAGACCATTTTGATTTTGGTAAAATAGTTTCCAGCCAGTGCCGCGGTGCACAGGTGATCCAGAAGCACAATTCCTGTCCCTGGCTGGCCACCAGCCACCTTTCCTAAGGAAAAGAGATATTTTTTTTCTTGCCTTCTTGCCCTTCCCATGGCTGGCTCCCCAGCTATGCTTCAGCACCCCTGGGAATAGCTGGCTGGGGAGGGAGCCCAGAGAGCAGCCTGGGACAGGGGACCCCTGTCTGGGAGGGGAGTGCCTGGGAGCACCCAGCCCCTGGGGCTGAGGGAGCAGCAGCGAGAAATCTGCAGCAAAGAAATGCACTGACTTCAAAAGAGCAGCTAAGGACACGTGAGTGTGGAAATGTGGGATTTCAGGGAAGGGTTGTGTTCCAGGGCACAGTGCAGGAAATCCCTGTTCCTCTGTGCATGAGCTGCACACGAGCATGGAATTCATCAGAGAGTCCCACCAACTGATCCTTAATGAGATTTCAGGTAATGAGCCAGGCTTTGTCATTTGTTATGAAAAAAAACCTTCCCACAGTGTCAGGCAGCTGCAGTGCCTGGGAATAGGCAAACTGGACAGGCACTTTCCGGATGGGAGAATGGAGTCTGCTCACTTGGGAGCAGGTATCTCCAATTTTTTCCACTGCTGGGCTGTATATTTTAAGGACTCACATGTGTTTTGTGCTGACTAACTCAGTAACAGCTCCTGGGAAATGCTTCTTTTCCTCTCCCCATCACAGAGAGCAAACTCCACTTGCTGTTTTTCCCAGGACAGCTCCTCTTTCCTCACACCGTGGCTTTGGGTCCTGCCCTGGGTGGCCAGGCTTCTGGGCCAGACTGGGCACATTCTGTGTTCCCCAGGGCCAGGTTTCAATTGGATAAACCCTGTGGATAGTCACAGCTCAGTCCTGCCTGTTGCCCTGGTGCTTCCAGAGACTCCAGGGTGAACTGCTTGTGACTGGGAATGTTCAAATGTCAGAAGAGATTCTGAGGGCAAAAAAGCCATGTAAACAGACAAAGCACAGCAGCCAAAGCACCCAGCTGTCCAGCTGCTTTCCAAAGGTGGAGATTTCAGCACCGTTCCCCCCCAGGCACTGGGATATGGGGGCTCAGGAGGAGCAGCCCCTGAGCTGGGCTGTGCCAGGGCAGAGCAGTCACAGCCTGGGGTGGCATCCCCTGCTGAGCAGGACTGTGTTTAGTGATGCCAAGGGACACCTTGGTGCAGGCTGGCTTTCCCAAACCTCCAGGTCCCACAAAGCAGCAATGGGTGGGAAGCAGGACACAGAAGCACGGGATGTAACTGTGCTGGGATGTCCTTTGGGCTGACAGTTCATGAGCATGAACTCAACAGGACACAGACCAAACCCCGTGAGCACACCTCAGACAGACTTTGCTGGTTTGCACACTCCCAGCCTTTTCTGGTTTGTAGCTTTGTTCCTGAAGGGTGGCATTCCCTGGAGCTCCAGCCCTGCAGAGCTGCCCGGGCACACAGCCCTGCCTGCCTGTGCCCACAGGGCATGGTGTGCGTGCCCGTCCCGTGCCAGGCGTGGGCTCCCTGCGCGCAGGGAATGCCACACAGGATCCCACACGGCATCCCACACCTGTGATGCGCAGGGCACGCTGCCCATGCTCCAGCAGAGCCTGGCACTGGGCTCCCAGCTCTCCTCCACACCCAGCACCCCCATGGTCTGTGAGTACCATTTCCACAGCAGCCCTCACTCAGGCGTCAGCCCAGAGAAAACTGATGCTGTGCTCCAGGCAAACCCTTCTCCAGGGAATTGGCATCACACTCTGCCATTCCCCACTCTGGCCACAGGCTCACCTGAGCTGCGCTGGTTGGTGACCACTTTGGTATGTGAAATTACCAAGGAGGGAATACATGGGAAATCATGGGGGTTTTCTTTTCAAGACATATTACTGTCAGCAGTAGCCCTATTCCATTTTCACATAAGGAGCAGGGAATTCATTATTAATCTTACTGTT
This sequence comes from Montifringilla adamsi, assembly GCA_017590115.1. NCBI lineage: Eukaryota > Metazoa > Chordata > Aves > Passeriformes > Passeridae > Montifringilla > Montifringilla adamsi. The sequence goes on along the minus strand of JAGGNK010006793.1, from coordinate 313,761 downwards.
GGAATGATCCACGTTTCTATCCCTGGCTCTGTGTTCCTTATCTCATTTTTCCTGATTTCTCCTCTCTCTTTCCTGTCCATCCCAAATAATCTCACATCCAGGCAGCACTCCAAGTTTAGTCACACAAAGGGAAATGCTAAACAGCCTTTTCTTTTATTTATGCTCAGCTCCCCTCTCACATGTGTAGCAATTTCACACTCAGAGTGCTCACACTGCCCCTTACCTGAACATTTCATGAGGGCACAGGTGTGGTGGCTGCCCCTGGATCCCTGGTGGTGCCCAAGGCCAGGCTGGACCAGGCTTGGAGCACCGTGGGGTAGTGGAAGTTGTCCCTGTCATGGCAGGGGTGGACTGAAAGGAGCTTTAAAGTCCCCTCCAAGCCAAGCCGTGGCTGGTAGACCCTGCTGTGACCTGCTGCATCTCCCCAGAGTGGCCACGTGCCAGCCCCTGCCCACGGCAGTGGCACAAGGCAGAGGCATGGCCCGGCGAGCTGGGACCTGAAGGATGGGGGTGCAGCACCAAAACCCACCAGACCTTCCAAACTGGAGCTCTGGGTCTGTAACCACCAGTGCTGCCTGAAGATCCATGAGCTTTAGCAGAGCTGCAACAAGGGAACTCAAATGCTCCTCTGGAGCTGCACTTCCCCTCCAGAGCCTCACACAGGGAGAGGATCCTGTGGGACTGATGTGCTGACTTGCACTGAAGCACCCCAGAAATATTTCCCACAAACAGGAAAGTCTAAGGTGGCCATGCCCTCAGGGGGGCTCTGTGAGAGCCCTGCAAGAAGGGAAGAGTTTTCTTCAACCTAAGAGCAAAATTAGAGGTTGTAACACTGAAAAAAAGAAAAACAAGATGAAAAGCGACACTGCTGTACTACAAGGTGTTGTCAGTGATTCCCAGAGGTTACAACATTATTTCTTTAAAGAAGCAGCCACTGTGACAAACTCACTTGCAGGGTCTAGAGCAAGAAGGCAGAATTGTGCATCTCCATTATAGTGCCATTATGTAGATGTGTGAGGATAAAGGGCAGGGACTGTAAAACTGAGCAGATATATGGGAATGCTGACCTTTGCTGTGCTGCTGCCATGTGCAGGAATGTTACAGAGGCAGGCAAAGAGCAGGGCAGCAGCTGAGTTACATACACAGAAATTAAATGCACGAGCTGCTCTGCCAGGCTGCAGGATCTCTCCCCATCCATCTTCCAGGTTAATGGTTCATAAGAGACCCATGAAGGTCAAGGACTCTCTCATGGGTCTCCTCTCTGCTGGAATCCTGAAAGAAGCAGAGGGAAGGGTAATTTGGTTACATTTGTGGTAGGATAACCTGCTCTGTTGGGAATCCAGTGCAGAGGGATCTGCAGATGTGTCTGGGGCAACAAAACTCCCTGCCCAGCCCAGAGCTGGTGAGGACAGCACAGCCCAGAGAGCTGCTCAGAGCAGGGCTGAGCCCCACTGAGGGACAGAGGCTGGATGCGGGCAGTGGGATGGGAGGAATGAAGTTGCCTCTTGGACCTGTGCCTGCAGGCTGCTGCCCGTGTTCAGGCAGGAGGGGAGCCCTGAGCTGTCCTGGACCCTGCATTGCCAGGGAGAGGCACACGTCAGGAGAGTACAGGGACATCTCTTTGCCATGCCTTTTCTCAGTCACAGCCCCCAGGGTGAGAGCAGGGAGGATGCCAGGGAACACCCCTGAGCGTGGCTCCCTGTTGACAGAGGATTCTACCTGGACACAGCCCTGTGCCGTGGGTTCTGGGATGACCCTGCCTGAGCAAGGAGGTTGGACCAGCTGACCCATGGTGGTCCCTTCCCAGCTGTCCCATTCCGTGGCTCTGTGGTCCTGCTGGGCTGGCAAAGCTGCTGCAGGTGCCAGGAATGCCCAGCACCTCCCTGTCCCCACGGGAATGGCGAAGGGGAGGGGCACAGCCTGTTTGGCACAGAAGGGAACCCGCTGTGGAGAGGAGCCCAAACCCCCTTTGCTGAGAGCCACATCTGCCCTCCTGGCCACAGGTGTGAAAACCAAGGCTGGTCCTCAGTGTGAAGCTGAAAGAGCAGATGTGATGGGATCTGAGCAAAACGAGCACACTGAGGAGTTCGAGGTGCTGCAGTCGCCCTGGTGTAAGGAGGCTCTACACACATAATGCTGCACCAAGGTCAAGCATTTTGGATTACCACTTCTGCAGCTCCCAGCTCAGACGAGCAAGGTGAAACTTTGACTGACTTTATTGCAGCGATTGTTCCCAAGTAAATCCTGTTCCCTGATTTCCTAGGCAGGCAGAAATAGAATTGGGAATAATTGCCAAGTAATCTGTTGCCTATGTGGTGATTTTCTCACTCTCCGGAGTCTGAAATTGGCTGTGGAAAAGACTTGGAATTTTTGAGGCCTCACTTGTGGGATTGGACTGTGTTCACATGTACTGAATAGGATAATTCCTAGGGGTATTGTCAAAAGAAGTCCTGCTCCAGGAACAAAGGAGGATTCTTCCCATGCATCAGGCAAGGGGACAGAAAGACCCAGGCACTTGTATTTAATAGCACAAATGGTCCAGAACTTGACCATCTGGAAATTATTGCAGTGGGGACTTCCAGAAACAGCTTTAGCATTTTGTTCCCTACCTTCCCAAAAGATGAACGATGGTAAAGGTTTTATTAGCCTGGGGAAACAAAGTAAATAAACAAACAAATAAAAACCCAACATAGGGTAGCAATTAAGTGAAGCAGAAATGAGGATTTACAGAAATAAAGAATTTAGGCCTCAGTCTAATGATGATCACAACTAATGACCCAAGGACTGGAGAACCTTTCACATAATAGGAGGACAAAAGTGAACATGATATTAAGCAAATAGCTTGTTGTGGAAGAAGAGATGAGGCCTCTGAGCCTGTCTGTGAGGGGCTGTGATGCTCCACACAGACCTAGGCAGGGGCTCGGAGCTGGGCAGGGAGGTGGCAGTGGCTGCTTTCAGAGTTTTTCTAGACCAAACATTTGCAAACCCTTGAGGCTATGGTGACTTGGAACCCAAATGGCTCCTGGTATTTTTCCTGATGAGGAAATACAAGAGCATTAGGGGAATTAAATCATTTGCTGTTCTGTAATCCTCAGCAGTAACTGTGACCTGAGCAGCTGAATGTCACTGCCAAACACATCATCAATATAGGTCCATCTAGAGTTTCCATCCCACAAAAACCATTGCAGCCAGGCTTTGCCCTTCCCTGCCCTGTGTGGCAGCTGCAGTGGGGTACAGTTCCTCCTCCCCAGAGGCCCCTGCAGGATCCCTGCTCTGCTGCTGAATTCTGCTGTGCAGGGGACAAGTGCCGGGCACACGGAACACGGCTGATTTATTTTAAGGTCTTTGGTAACTGCTTGTGACATGTAGGCACAAGAGTCCATTAAACACACAGAATAACCTTAAATGGTGTGTTTGCATAGGGAGGATATAAAACAAAAAGAAAACAATGCAAAGACATTTGCTGAACACAGACCTTTACCACTTATTTCACATCTGTTCAACCAACCTCATCCTATTAGGAACGATTAATGTTTAAGGGACATGGAAAATAAAATGGCCATAATAAACAGACACTGCTAATGATTACCACTTAGTTCTGTGTTCTAGTGAATTAATAGCACGGCACAATGATGAGTATTAACTCTCAGTCCCAGCTATGTGTGCTGAGCAGGGGCTTCACAGCCCCCTGCCCACTGACACAGCCTCTGAGGCTGCAGCTGGCTGGGTGCACGAGTCAAGGACAGGGCACTCTCAAGGGAGAAGCAGGTTTAGTGCCTCATAAGGAAATATTTATATTTTTCTAATAATTCCTTTAGCAAGAGGGTTCACAGAAGGGAAGAAACTGTTCCAGTAAGCCCACAGAGTGGGGGTCATTCCCAAAATCTGCAATGGGCTGCCAAGGGGGCTGGGAGGAATAAAGTGATTCCTAAAACAAGTCAATATAAAATTCAAACAACAGCTAAGGCAGTACAGAAGACACAAATCTCAGCCATGAACTCTGGTAATAATACATCCAGTATTAAAAGCTGTGTGTCTGTTCCTTGTTTTTCCCATTTGCCAGTGACAACACCACCCTCCATCTTCAGTAGGTGCTGGCATCAAGGTTCCTAAGTTAAAGGTGCCTTCTGATCTGGATGAGGTTTGTGCATAAATCCTTTTTTTTAGTGAGGTCTTAAATGTGATCTTCCACACCATCCTTGAGGTCACTCTGGAGACTGGCCCTGGATGGGTGGGTAACAGCAGAGGAAAGGCTGTGTGGGGAGAGGGACCCAAGGGCTCCAGTTCACACCAGTGCAGGTTAGAAGTGACGCTGGCTGGGGTCAGTGGCAGGGTGGGTGGGATGTTTGACCTCCTCCTGAAGCCGTGGACAATGGGACAGGATGAACAGCTGGCAGATGCCAGCAAGACAATGCCAGGGAAAACCAGACTTTTTACTGCTTGTCCATATAAAACCAAGATGCACTTGGGCATACAAACAGCCACTGGCCTCCTGAGGCCAGGGAAAAGAGCACCCAGAAGGATGGACACACTTGGAATGAGTAAGCTTTAGGGATAAATAATGACTTCACTGTGCAATACTTTTCCAGCCAGCAATCCACACCCACCTGGCCAGTCCCTGGAGCTCCAATGGTGAACAGAGCCATGGCTTACGGCCGTGTTTGACCCCCAGCCTTGCAGCTGTGTGCCAGGGCATGCCCCTGCTCCATCCCTCACCATGGCCTCCTAAATCCACACTTCATGCGCCTGACCTGGAGCTGCATTGGCCAAAGTCTGTCCCGAGCTGAAAGGTTAGGAGTGAAAGCTCAGGAAGCTCAGAAAGGTCTTGTTTGCTACTGCCAGGTTCCCCAGTGTGGTAATGTGCTGGGGAGAGCTCAGGCCAGGCTCACACAGCCCCAGGCCCGGGAGCCTGAGAGGAGTGGGGCGAGCCAAGCTCCCTGTGTGCAGTGGCAGAGACAGGACATCATCCTCCCCGAGCCTGGCTGCTGAAGAGACCTGTGACAGGGAATTATTGCTCTGGAGGTGTGCAGGCTCCTGAGCCAGGTGAACACACTGCTCACCTTTCTCCAGCACGCCCTACTCCTCCTGCCTTCCTTTCCTGCCCTTTGGGGAGCACAGTGCCAGGTGATGGAAGCTCTTCACAGAGCTGGGGCAGCTCTTGGTGCTGGCCCCAGGCTCACAGGCAGCTTCTAGGGCTTTCGGACTCACACCCGCATAAAAGACCAATTCAAAGACTAGGATGTTTTCCTTAGGTGGAAACTGGAGCCTGGAGCTCCAGCTGGAGCAATGGGCTCCTGGATAACCTGGAAGCCTATGTTGTATGAGAAGGAAACTTCAGACAAGACAAATGAGTTTTAGGGAAAACTGTGCAGAGGCTCCCTTCCCCACTGAAGATGCTGGCTGCAGCTGGGGCAGCTCCTGGCGGTGAGAAAGTGCCACCATGGGCAGAGGGATGCCCATTCCTGACCTCTGGGCGTGCCAGAGGGTGATACACTGCCATAATGTTGAAGAAAAGTTTCAAGGCCTTATGTTTGACCCTCCCACACCGCCAAAAATTGGCAGTGACCAAGTGTGACACATCCTGAGCCAGGCAGCAGAAAGCTGCCCTTTGTATCTACTGCAGGTGTCACAACATTTCTGCTGTATTTTAAACAGAAGTTAGAGGTTAGCAAAAGAAATTCATGTGAGGCAAGAAGTGGTAAAATGGTTCAGAAATTCAAGGAGAGCTTGGATCATGGATCATCAGAAAATACCTCCTGCCTTTATCACAGCTGTAAAAACTGCAGGAAGAATGCCTGGAATACAGATATGAAAGACCACAGTCACCTTGCCATAATTCCATACCTGCATTTACATCACTGACTTAATGAAAAATAAGCCATGATTCATTCACTCTAAACAGCCTGGTGGAAAATGACAGACAAATAACAAGATATTTATGTATTTATCACTATTTCTGATAATTATTTAATAATGCTATTAATGGGGATGACATCTTCTCTCACTTCAGGAAGCTCCTCTTACTGTGATTAGCCAAGATGTTACTGAGGGACTCTTCCCTCCCTCCCTCCCTCCCTCCCTGGCTCAGGGTGCCTGCAGGGTGCAAAGCCTCCCCTGGAAGACATTCAGGGTCTTTGATGGTTTCATTTCCTCTGTTGTTGTTTTGCTGTTCCCACTCTAACTGTTCTGCGGCTGTTTTGTGTTAAAGACAATTCCCAGATTCCCCTTGAATGGTTTCATACGGACACAGGCTGGGAGAGCTGGGAATGTTCCCTGGAGAGGAGAAGGCTCCAGGGAGAGCTCAGAGCCCCTGGCAGGGCCTGGAGGGGCTCCAGGAGAGCTGGAGAGGGACTGGGGACAAGGATGGAGGGACAGGACCCAGGGAATGGCTCCCACTGCCAGAGGGCAGGGATGGATGGGAGATTGGGAACTGGGAATTGCTGGCTGGGCTGGAATTGCCAGAGCAGCTGTGGCTGCCCCTGGATCCCTGGCAGTGTTGGGCTTTAGGGTCCCTTCCAACCCAAACCATTCTGGTTTCTCTAACACTGAAGTGTGAACTGCAAGCTCCCAGGAACATCCAACATCTTCCTACTTCCTTCTCCCTGTTCCCAGCTTGCTGCAAGACTCAAGGGCTTCATCCCAGAACAAACAGGATCTGGGAGAGATGTTCAATCTCTCAGTGCTCCAGGGGAAGCCACAGGAGGCAACTGAGCTGCCCTGAGAGCCAGGAATGATCACTGCCAGTTTATTCTGAGCTCTCCAAAGCTGTGAAAGTTTGATAAATCAAATGTATTCATTTTTCACACTCCCAAACACATGTTATCTCACTGTAATATGATTTCAGTCCCCCTAGAGAGACCTCTGCAGGAAGATGGCATCTTGTGCTTAACACAAAAACCTCTATTCTCCACCAGAAAATTTACTTAAAATTTAAAATAATCAAGTAAACAGCCTAAGAGTGAAAAACATAGGGAGAAGTGATATTGAAAATAAAAACTCTATATAACATGTTTCAGCCCAGGGTTTTCATTTTTCTTTGTTGGATAGATCTGAATGTAGAAATGTAGAAGAGGAAATTTTCTGTGTAAAATATAAAATAGAAACCAAATCATATAAGTTAGACGTGATGGTATTGACCCTCAAAATGAGCTTAAAACACCTCCCAACTGGTTGCATTCATAGACAAAAAGAGTCAAAGGAGAACCCCACAACCATTTACTGATGGTTGCATCTTTTAGTGCAGCTCAGCCCCTCCTGTGCAGTTTAGCAGAGCTGTGCACAACAGCAGGCACCTACTGACCCTGGTTGCCTGTAGAATTTAATTTGGGAAAAAAAAATTGGAAGAAGGCTAGACATTATAAAAAATTAAGGGAAAACAACTTAAAAAAACCCCAAAACCCCAAACATAAGACCTCACAAGAATATAGGAACAGATGCCAGAAGTGATGAAAATTTGATGCTATTTCAAACTATGGTGGTCCACCACTGAGCAGGAATTCCCATCCCTCTGACAAAATTTGACATAAAAATGAAAGAGGAGATTGAAATAACAGCCCTCACTTCTGAAACAGCCCTTATCTCTGTGGTGTTTGCTAATGCTACTCACAGGCAAAGCACAAGGGTGGAAACTAGAATTGCATCATTTACTGAGCACACTTCTTCTTGAAGATAGGAAGAAACATCACATCCAGCATAAACCTCTGCAATTTGGAAAAGAGCAGACAGAGCATACCTATAACCATGGCCAAACTCCCCCTTCTGCTCAAAATCTGCAGAAAAGCAGCCACACAAAGGAGGAAAACCAAGCTGTAGGCACTGCTTTTGCCACATATTTCAGAATGATTAAAGAAAAATTCAAGACCTGTTTTAGACAGTGCCACCATGGCCACATGCTTGTGGTAGCACCAGTCACAGAATCATAGAGCCACAGATGGTTTGGATTGGAAGGAACCCTGGAGGTCATCTTTGTCCCCCCAGCCATGGCAGGGACACCTCCCACTGTCCCAGGTGCTGCAACCCCAGTGTCCAACCTGGCCTTGGGCACTGCCAGGGATCCAGGGGCAGCCACAGCTGCTCTGGGCACCTGTGCCAGGGCCTGCCCATAATAATGGGGGCTGGGGCACAGGTCTGATGAGGAGCGGAACAGGGACAGGAGCAGAGGGAACGGCCTCAGGCTGGGCCAGGGGAGGTTTGGGTTTGATAACAGGGAATATTTCTTCACGGCAAGGGTTGTGTAGTCCTGGAATATGCTGCCAGGGCAGTGGCGGAATTCAAAAAATGCATGGATGTGACATTTGAGGCCATGGTTTAGTGGTGGACAGGGTGGTGGTGCTGGCTGATGGTTGGACTTGCTCAACTTTGATGGCTTTTCCGGCAGAAATGCTTCCATGATTCTATGGCTCTCTATCTTCTGCATTAATAGCTCTGCAGTCAAAATTTGGGTGCAAAAAATCTCCATGCCTGCTGGAGGATGGATGGCAGCTGGCCCTAAGTAGGATTAAAAACCCTCTTTTTCCTTCATTCTGTGAGAGCCAGTGAAACCGAGCACAGAGACATATCTGCAGCAGCTTTGCATAAAAATAACATTGTTTTCCTTGGAGCATTTATAGCAGAGAGCTGGAATGATGCTGGAGCATCTCTTCATCTGAACTTGTTACTGAGGGTTAAATTTGCATTTTGGACTGTAAAAACATGTTGGAAAACAAGAAAAATACTAAATAAACTGATTTTAGGTAGTTTTTACATGGGTATAAAACAAAGATCAAAGAGAGCCTGCATTTCCTGTTGCTGTGATTTGCCTTTTAGTTTCCAAGGTAAATTTTTTGACTTTAAAGAAAGGGGGAAAAAAATTAATACTAAAAAAAGATCTTAGGAACCAACCTCATTGTAGCATCTGGGCTCTGCTCCTTGCCCACCCAAACCCATCCTAACATGAAGACCAGGATGGGTGGCCCAGCCCTGCCTTGGATGAGTCCCCTTGCTGCTGTGGTTCCCATTTTTCTCCTTTCCTTCCATCCCTTCTAAAGGGCAGGAAGAAATTAAAATGTCTCTTTAAACCATCCCAGTACCTTCAGCCCAATTTCTTCCCCAACTCTCATGCAGTATCTTGGCTTTCCACTCCTGATAGTACTGTGTGAGAACCTCAGACTATCTGTAGAGGGAACGACTTTGGCTTTAATGAAAAGGCAAAAACCAGCCCAAAAGGAGCCAAACATGATCTTGGGCGAGATGGATGCGTCTCTGGTGAGAGGCACTTTGCACAGGGTCTGAGCAAGTATTTCTCTGCTTTCTTTAAATTGTTTCCAAGGGAGAAGCTACAACTGTCACCTCACACTGAACCCGAGGAGAGAAACTTCACTGCTGAGAAATAAACACAACAGTTAAATATGGTTCCTGCTCAGCCGAGGAAGCATCCACCCTGACACTTAAAAGAGAAAGATGGAAGCTTTCCTGCGTGAGGAAATCCTCCTCATTAAATGATCTGCAGAGAGCAGCTTCTTAAATAAAGCTGGGAACAATCAAAGCAGGGTGAGCAATGGCACTCGTTCCAGCGAGGGCTCACAGGAGCGGAACAAAGGCCCGCTGACCTGGAACACCACACAAAATAAATGAAACCCATATTTTCAAAGCCCTGTCCCCAGAAGCCGCTTAAGAACACTTGTTTCACAGCATTTCCGTGTACTTCATTGAGCACTTTAAAGATCACCACTCGCATTGTGCACTCCAGTGCATCATCGGGTAAACGCTGCCTTCCTTCCGCCCAAGCCGGACAGGGCCTCAGAGCCTGGCAGGGCCTCGGAGTCTGGTGATCCCTTGGAGCTGGGTGATCCCTTGGAGTCTGGTGGTCCCTTGGAGCTGGGTGATCCCTTGCAGTCTGCTGATCCCTTGGAGCTGGGTGATCCCTTGGAGCCTGGTGGTCCCTTGGAGCTGGGTGATCCCTTGCAGTCTGCTGATCCCTTGGAGCTGGGTGATCCCTTGGAGCTGGGTGATCCCTTGGAGCTGGGTGATCCCTTGGAGTCTGCTGATCCCTTGAAATCTGGTGATCCCTTGGAGCCTGGTGATCCCTTGGAGCTGGGTGATCCATTGCAGCTGGGCGATCCATTGGGGTCTGGTGATCCCTTGGAGCTGGGTGATCCCTTGCAGCCTGGTGATCCCTTGGAGCCTGGTGATCACTTGGACAATGATGATACCTTGGATGCTGGTGATCCCTTGGAGTCTGGTGATCCTTTGGAGCTGGGTGATTCCTCACAGCCGGGCAGGGCCTTGCACCATGGCACGCACTGGGCACCATTGGCAATCACTCACTGGCACCACTGGCAATCACACATGCCATCACTGGCAATCACTCACTGCCACCATTGGCAATCACTCACTGCCACCACTGGCAATCACTCACTGCCACCATTGGCAATCACTCACTGGCACCATTGGCAATCTCTCACTGGCGCCACTGGCAATCACTCACTGCCACCATTGGCAATCACTCACTGCCACCACTGGCAATCACTCACTGCCACCATTGGCAATCACTCACTGGCACCATATCCCTTGCAGTCTGCTGACCACTGGCAATCACTCACTGCCACCATTGGCAATCACTCACTGCCACCACTGGCAATCACTCACTGGCACCACTGGCAATCACACACTGGGCACTGTTGGCAATCACTCACTGGCACCACTGGCAATCTCTCACTGGCGCCACTGGCAATCTCATGCTGGCACCATTGGCAATCACTCACTGGCACCACTGGCAATCACACACGCCACCACTGGCAATCACTCACTGGTGACTGGTGGGGATTTCCACTCCACTCTGCTCCCAGGGTAGGGGGCTGGGCTGGCCACACAGACCTTCCCTCTCCAGAACAGGAGGATAATCACTCACAGGTACAGCTGGATGGGGAACTGCTCTCTCCCTTCATAACTCACTGAATCACTGAACCGTTCAGGTTGGAAAATCCCTCTGAGCCCATCCAGTCCAAGCATTCCCCCAGCCCTGCCAAGCCCACCACTAACCCCTATCCCCAAGCGTCACATCTACACAGCTTTTAAATCCCCCCAGGGATGGGTACTCCACCACAGCCCTGGAGCTGTGCCAGGGCTCGACAGTCCTTTCCAGGAAGAAATTGTTCCCAATGTCCAAGCTAAACCTCCTCTGGTGCAGTTCGAGGCTGTTTCCTCTTGTTCCGTTGCATCTTTACTGAGAAAAGCGCCCAAACCTCCTGCCTCCAGCCTTCTGCCACGAAGCTGTAGAAAGCCAGCAGCCCACCCTGAGCCTCCTTTTCTCCAGGCTGAGCCCCTTTCCCAGCTCCCTCAGCCTCTCCTGGGGCTCCATTCCCTTCCCAGCTCCGTTCCCTGCCCTGGACATGCTCCAACCCTCAGTGTCTTTTCTGTCATGGGGAGCCCATGGTGTCCCCCAGGATTTGAGGTGCTGGCACATCTGTGGCAGAGGGGGACTCCTCCTCTGGTGACCCCCCAAAGCTCTGCTGACCTCACTGCTCTCACCACGGCAAAACCCCCCAATCCCTGAATTTAAAGCAGGTGTTTTTGCTCTTCATAACTGACTTCAAAGAAAAGTTGGTCTGAGCAATGTCTGGAAAATACTGATCAGCCAGAATATCCTTCTACACCTGAGGAGAAAACATAATGAGGCTGAAGATGACACCATACAGCTGGGATGGCCTCTAAGGAATGGGTCATTTATTCCATCTACAATGAACTTTAAGGAATACTTTGGGTTGTTCTGCATTTCAGCTATGATTTTTCCACTGAAAGAGAAAGAAAGGGGAACAAAAAAAATCCCTGCATTTCCTACCACTGCCATGTCTTTTAAATTCTGAGGGTGATCTGAGTGTGCTATTTCAGACATACTCAAATATACAATAATCCCATCATTCACAGCCAGCAGCCCTTGCCTAAAACAGAAGGATATTAATCCCTGGTGGTGTATTTAAATGGCAAGCATTAGCTCAGGAGATGGCCTCTGTGCAGGGCAGAAAGATGATAGATCTCACTTTGGGCAGCGGGCTCTCACCTCCACGCTGCTGGGATCACTGCGGGAGCGCGGCGGCCTCGGCACCTGTGACATTGCACTGCTCCTTCGTCCCCAGCCATCCACAGCTCAGCAAAACCCTTAATGAGTGTCACTCCCCACTTCACCCAGCAGCAGGGCAAAATGAGACCGAGGCTCAATTATTGTCTCAAGAGCCTGCTCAGGCCATGCTTGAAGAGATCAGCCGGGCATCTGGAGCCCACATTTTGTCACGTCCATAAACCCCAGCCTTTACTTTCCTGACCTATCAATCTTTCATCTCTCTCAAGTGCTAAATTAATCTTATTTAGAAATGTCAATTAAAACGGTCAATTTTTTGATGGTATTAGAAAGTACTTGATATCTTTTCTGCCCTTTAATTTTATGAAACAAGAGAGAATAATCCTGCAAAATTAAAGTCCCTCCAGCGATAAGCTTGGCTGTAAAATATTAATTTTTAATGACATTATGTTGGAACAAAATATTTTTTTCTCTTTTTGTAAACAGACAGAAGACTATATTTGCACTACTTATGAAAGAAGGTATTAATACAAAAATGAACCTACAGAGGCAAAGATTATGTGGAATGTACTGTTTAGCAGTATTTAAAGAGTTAACCTTGGCCAAAATTTCAGAAAACACCTTAGCAGATACTTACTTGCTTAATTAGGCACCAAGATTTTGTACTCTTTTTCCTATTTTAGTATTTTTGAGGAAGGAAGTGAACATATTTAGTATCTCTTCTCCCGATATGGACTGCAACAGGCCCAATTAGGGCAATGAGCCATCTCCCAGCTGACACCAGCAGCGTGATGCAAACGGCTCTGAAGGCAGCGCTGGCCCTGCCCTCGGGGAGGAGATCCCTGGCTGGACCCACCAAAATCCTCAGTGAGATCTCCTGGCTGTCCCCACTGCCCCCAGACCCCCAGTGACACCCCCTCAGTGAGGAGATCCCTGGCTGTCCCCACTGACCCCAGCACCCGCTGACACCCCCTCAGTGAGATCTCCTGGCCATCCCCACTGCCCCCAGACCCCCACTGACACCCTGGGGCTTTTGCCAAGGCCCAGCCATGGGATGCCCTCGAGCCCCCAAAGCACCTGAGGGCAGCAGTGGATCTGGACCCCCGTGACGGCCCCTGGGCTGGGCTGTGGCTGGCCGGCTGTGTGACACGGTGGCACAAGCAGTGGCAGACGTGTGCAGGTGGGTAACGGCTGGGTACCCACTAAACACAGGGGGATAAAATGTCCCCACGTTTGCTCAGGACTGGAGCTGTCTGTCCACTTCTCCTTGTAGATCCTACCCATCCCCTGGAGATGCTGCAGCTCCAGGGGAACATAGGGCACAATGTGACAAGCTCCAAAGATGGAAGGGGAGGGGTGGGGAGTGGCAGATGTCACATCATTTCATGTTCAGCCTGGTACAGCATCCCTCAAGCCTCATCCATGGGATGATGACCAAGTTGTGGGATGTCCTTCCCATGCTCCAAAAGCCAGGATCTTCTCACATCAAGCACCAGCTTTCTCTTTCTCTTCTCTGTGGCACCAGCAGGCCTGAAATTTGGGAATTTACTCCTTTCATGCAAGAGAACCTGGCTGTTTCAGACAGAGCAGACACTGTGAGCACTGAGGTGCAGCTGCACTCAAACACCACACCCCTGGGGGATCAACCAGAGCCTGTCTGAGCAGTGGGGTACAGCCTGTGCCCCCTTAGGGCACCTGTCTGAGCAGTGGGGTACAGCCTGTGCCCCCTTAGGGCACCTGAATGAGCAGTGGGGTACAGCCTGTGCCCCCTTAGGGCACCTGTCTGAGCAGTGGGGTACAGCCTGTGCCCACTTAGGGCATATGTCTGAGCAGTGGGGTACAGCCTGTGCCCCTTAGGGCACCTGTCTGAGCAGTGGGGTACAGCCTGTGCCCCTTAGGGCACCTGTCTGAGCAGTGGGGTACAGCCTGTGCCCCTTAGGGCACCTGTCTGAGCAGTGGGGTACAGCCTGTGCCCCTTAGGGCACCTGTCTGAGCAGTGGGGTACAGCCTGTGCCCCTTAGGGCACCTGTCTGAGCAGTGGGGTACAGCCTGTGCCCCTTAGGGCACCTGTCTGAGCAGTGGGGTACAGCCTGTGCCCCTTAGGGCACCTGTCTGAGCAGTGGGGTACAGCCTGTGCCCCTTAGGGCACCTGTCTGAGCAGTGGGGTACAGCCTGTGCCCCTTAGGGCACCTGTCTGAGCAGTGGGGTACAGCCTGTGCCCCTTAGGGCACCTGTCTGAGCAGTGGGGTACAGCCTGTGCCCCTTAGGGCACCTGTCTGAGCAGTGGGGTACAGCCTGTGCCCCTTAGGGCACCTGTCTGAGCAGTGGGGTACAGCCTGTGCCCCTTAGGGCACCTGTCTGAGCAGTGGGGTACAGCCTGTGCCCCTTAGGGCACCTGTCTGAGCAGTGGGGTACAGCCTGTGCCCCTTAGGGCACCTGTCTGAGCAGTGGGGTACAGCCTGTGCCCCTTAGGGCACCTGTCTGAGCAGTGGGGTACAGCCTGTGCCCCTTAGGGCACCTGTCTGAGCAGTGGGGTACAGCCTGTGCCCCTTAGGGCACCTGTCTGAGCAGTGGGGTACAGCCTGTGCCCCTTAGGGCACCTGTCTGAGCAGTGGGGTACAGCCTGTGCCCCTTAGGGCACCTGTCTGAGCAGTGGGGTACAGCCTGTGCCCCTTAGGGCACCTGTCTGAGCAGTGGGGTACAGCCTGTGCCCCTTAGGGCACCTGTCTGAGCAGTGGGGTACAGCCTGTGCCCCTTAGGGCACCTGTCTGAGCAGTGGGGTACAGCCTGTGCCCCTTAGGGCACCTGTCTGAGCAGTGGGGTACAGCCTGTGCCCCTTAGGGCACCTGTCTGAGCAGTGGGGTACAGCCTGTGCCCCTTAGGGCACCTGTCTGAGCAGTGGGGTACAGCCTGTGCCCCTTAGGGCACCTGTCTGAGCAGTGGGGTACAGCCTGTGCCCCTTAGGGCACCTGTCTGAGCAGTGGGGTACAGCCTGTGCCCCTTAGGGCACCTGTCTGAGCAGTGGGGTACAGCCTGTGCCCCTTAGGGCACCTGTCTGAGCAGTGGGGTACAGCCTGTGCCCCTTAGGGCACCTGTCTGAGCAGTGGGGTACAGCCTGTGCCCCTTAGGGCACCTGTCTGAGCAGTGGGGTACAGCCTGTGCCCCTTAGGGCACCTGTCTGAGCAGTGGGGTACAGCCTGTGCCCCTTAGGGCACCTGTCTGAGCAGTGGGGTACAGCCTGTGCCCCTTAGGGCACCTGTCTGAGCAGTGGGGTACAGCCTGTGCCCCTTAGGGCACCTGTCTGAGCAGTGGGGTACAGCCTGTGCCCCTTAGGGCACCTGTCTGAGCAGTGGGGTACAGCCTGTGCCCCTTAGGGCACCTGTCTGAGCAGTGGGGTACAGCCTGTGCCCCTTAGGGCACCTGTCTGAGCAGTGGGGTACAGCCTGTGCCCCTTAGGGCACCTGTCTGAGCAGTGGGGTACAGCCTGTGCCCCTTAGGGCACCTGTCTGAGCAGTGGGGTACAGCCTGTGCCCCTTAGGGCACCTGTCTGAGCAGTGGGGTACAGCCTGTGCCCCTTAGGGCACCTGTCTGAGCAGTGGGGTACAGCCTGTGCCCCTTAGGGCACCTGTCTGAGCAGTGGGGTACAGCCTGTGCCCCTTAGGGCACCTGTCTGAGCAGTGGGGTACAGCCTGTGCCCCCTTAGGGCACTGTCCCCACTTCCCCTGAGGTCCTGGGCCGGCCAAGCGGGGCAGCAGCGAGAGGTGACCCCAAATATTCCCCTACAGCAGGGCCTGGGCAGCGAGAGGCACAAGCGCTGCGGCAGCGGGGCTGGCAGAGGCTCGGAGGAAGCAATTTTAGCAGCCGGCAATTACGGGACAAAGAGAGGATCAGGGCAGCGGGGGGAGAGCAGCGGGAGCAGCGGGGGCCGGGCAATAACTGCAGCTCTGTTTTACAGGATCTCTTACAAAGGAGGTGTTGACGGCTGCGTTTGGGGGCTGCGACCCGGGCCCCAGGGAGCTGCTCTGCCCATGACTGAGCTCAGCAACTCCTCTTTAAATATGTGCTTAATAAAACGCCGTTTAAAGAGCAGCACAATGTCCACTGACCTCACACTCCCCTGCCTTCTCCCCAGACAATTTTTCGAGAGACTGAGTTTTTGAGCTAAATAAGCCCACAGGCAGCTCCATCTCTTTGCTGTAGTTATATATCCACTGATAACACCATCAAAGCCATTTCTGGGTGCATTTAATGTGGAAATGGGTGAGATTGACAGGAAAGGGCTTCTCTGCACCCGTGTCTGGGAGCAGCACTGCTCACAGTGACTTCCAAAGGCAGGACTGAGGGGACCATCCCCTCATGTGCCAGGTACCTGTACCCAGGTAATAAATCCTGCTGTGGCTTTCATGCTTTCTTCTTTCCTTCTGAAATGCTCCCATACTGAGTATCTGTAACAGACAGGGACTTATATTCAGTGATCTTTGTAAGAGATTTTTAAAAATACATCAGGCTTAACATCAATACCAGAGACAGGGAGCCACATTAATAAATCCATGGGCACTAAACCAAGGATTATTTTTATCTGGCTGAGATACTGATTTCTATTATAAAATGTTCTTCAAGAGCAAAATGAATGATGTCACCACTAATCAGGAGTCCGACAAGAGCAGAAAGTGGAGAAATCAGTGGATGGAATAAGTGGGACCAAATACAGGCACAGAACCCAGAAGAGCTCCTTCTGAAGAGCAGCAGCTGAAATGAAAGTATGGATTCTAGTCAGAGATTTTCCTGCAACTGCCCTGATTTTTGTAAATTCTCGTGTTCTGCAGAGTGTCAGGTCAGGAGCCCAGCTCTCCTGGTTTTCCTGTGGCTCCATCAATGCCTGACTTGGGCCAAGCCCAGCAGCCTGGGGGGAAAATCTCAACCCTGGGCAGCCAGGGCTCACTGCAGAGCCAGCCTGGGCTCCCTGGATGGCTGAGCCAGACACCCCCAAGGGCTCTTCTGGCCTCAGCTAGTCCTCACATTTTGTTGTTTGTTTGGGGTTTTTTAAATTCATAGAAGATGTTCAGGGAACAAAAGGCATCGTGGAGAATGAGAACAAAAGTTCAGTACATTATTAAAAATAGAATGGAATGGAATGGAATGGAATAGAATAGAATAGAATAGAATAGAATAGAATAGAATAGAATAGAATAGAATAGAATAGAGCTTTTCATTTGGAAGGGACCCACAGTACTCATCTCATCCCACTGCCTGACCCCTTCAGAGCTGGCCAGATCTTAAGGACATTGTCCAATATTATTGATATTTCCTTCTTGGATGGTCCAGGTGCCAGTTCAGTGTGCCAGTACTACACCCTGTGGCCAGAGCTCCCACTGTGCCACACGGGCAGTGCCCAGCCTCAGCCCAAAGCAAGGCATGCATGGTGGTCCTGAAAACACGAGCACTGAGCCCCAGTGGGCCCAGAGACGAGCTGGGTGTGGCGCAGACTGAGCACAGAGACTGCTGGAAGAATCCCCTGACACCGTGGTGCAGAGCCCTGCTCCCCTCAGGGCTAACCCCCAGCTTTGTGACCGTCACAGGAGGGCTGCAAACACAATCACAGAGCCACAGAATCACAGAGCCATCTTGGAGGGCTTGGGAAAGGCCTCTCAAGTCATCCAGGTCCCCAGCACTGCCCAGCCACCGCTAACCCCTGTCCCCAAGTGCCACATGCACAGGGCTTTAGAATCCCTCCAGGGATGGGGACTCCACCCCTGCCCTGGCAGCTGTGCCAGGCTGGACAGCCTTTCCAGGAAGGAATTTCCCCAAAATCCACCCTGAGCTGCCCTGGCCCAGCCTGAGGCCGTTCCCTCTGCTCCTGTCCCTGTTCCCTGGAGCAGAGCCCGACCCCCCCGCTGTCCCCTCCTGGCAGGAGCTGTGCAGAGCCACAAGGGCGCCCTGAGCCTCCTGTGCTCCAGGCTCAGCCCCTTCCCAGCTCCTCAGGAATTCTCCAGCCCCTTCCCAGCTCCTCAGGAATTCTCCAGCCCCTTCCCAGCTCCTCAGGAATTCTCCAGCCCCTTCCCAGCTCCTCAGGAATTCTCCAGCCCCTTCCCAGCTCCTCAGGAATTCTCCAGCCCCTTCCCAGCTCCATTCCCTTTGCTGGACATGCCCCAGCCCCTCAGGAGGGGCCCACCACTGGACACAGTGCTGGCAGTGCCCCAGCAGTGCCCAGGGGACAGGCACTGCCCTGGCCCTGCTGCACACCATGGCTGATGAGGCTTTGGGGATTTTCTATGTTTAGGAGTGAAATCTGGAGCAGTGGGGCAGTGCCAGCGAGGTGCCCATGGCTGCCCTTGGCTGAGGACGGTGGCACAGACGTGCTGAGCTGCCTCGAGGCTCAGTTTGCACCAAATGCGCAGCACTCACCTCAGCAGACTGGGTTGCTGGGTTGGGGCTTTTTCCTCTCTATTTTTTTAAGATCTTGTTAAATAATTAGCCAGGCCTTGCAGTGTGAAAAGTACCACAGGACTGCTTTGAGCAGGAAAAACTGACCCTGCCCGGTGCCCCTGGGGCTGTGCCAGAGCTGGGAGCAAAGAGGAACGAAACTTCAGCAGCAGCTTTGCCAAGCAGGGAGAAGATTGGGAAAAGAGCTTATGAACCAAGAATACACCTGCATTCTACACAGTGTCTCTTTTCAACACAAAATACCTTCCAGGCTCCAAGATCCCTTTTCTGATTAAAGTTTTTGAAAGTGGCACACTCCTGTAATGCATTTTGATGAAATCCCATTCTCCAGTGCAATTGTTATAGTGGATAACTTCCAGGCAACAGTAGCAGCAAGACTGTTAATCAGGATCAGGAGAATATAGAGTGCCTGCAAACCCAGCATTAAGACACCTGTGACAGGCAGTCCCCAAATTCATGGCTCACACAGAGCAAACTCATTTTTGAGAGCAGAATTACAAAGATATAAAAACAGGGGGGAAAGCCTTGAAAGCCAGCACGTCAGTGATTACCTTCATGGTGCTCCATTCTCCAGCTGACATCAGGGAGCTGAGGCTTTAACTCCCAAAGCACAGACTGGAATCCTCCCTGGCCAGGGTTAATAAAGGAGCGACCCAGCAATTTGTGACTGGGCGTCAGCAGCAGAGGCTGAAATGTGTGAGATAAGATGGGAATGAAGGGAGCACCTGCTCAAAATGCCAACTCTGGTGGGCAGAGGTGGAGCTCGCTCAGGGGGTGTCATTAGGCTGGGGCTCAGGTGGGCACCTGTCCCTCTCCTGTTAGAGCACTGCTCCCCAAATTGCTCACAAATTCAGATTAAGCCTTAAACTGTGGACAGAAAGCTCAGAATCCCGTGGTGGAAGAGGGGTTTGAAGGCCAGGAAGCACTGGGTCATGAGTTGTGAAGGCCTGCAGGGAGTTAAAGTGCTGTATTGGGATCCTAGAGAAAATATATTTGGGGTGGCATTACCTCACTTCCTCCCATGAGATGGGCTTTTATTGCTCTGCTGCTTGGAGTCTCTTCAAGAGCAGGAGCATGCCTCGATGAGGCTCCTGAGGTGCTGCAGAACATGAATTCAGAAAAGCAGAGAACAGATGTAAAAGATTCAGGGAGACGGTGACCAAACTTTCTGATTATCTCCTCTGTCAATGGTCATCACCTGGCTGATAGAGGGATCCCCACGACTCGGACAGCACTGATCAATGACTCAGTGCAGAAAGCAGGAATATTGGTGATTGTTCAGCCTCACACTGAGCACATGATGTTCATTCACTCGTAGGGCCTACAGCCTGGAGTCCATCAGCATCTATAATTAAACACACTGCTTCATGAATTTTATCAATTTGGCCAAAAGTTGCTAATGGAGTGTCTTAAATTCTGTTAACTTCCACTTAATCTCTTTGGTGTCTCTTTGAACACACATTTAAAATTATAATCACTGAAAAAGGATTTTAATAAGACACAATGTTAATGAAAAATGTGAAGGAGCTATTGAAGGAAAGAATTGTTGGGAAAAAAATGCAAGAAAGAAAAAGGAAGCAGGCTAAGCTGAACTGGCATGGAAATCCAGCCAGGGAGCTATTTAAAGGCTAAGGAAAAGCACGGATGTGTCCTAGGATGGCATGATTTTAAAAAGCTTTTTTGTACTAAATACTTGTTATTCGGATTAATTAGGGGATTACGCTTTGAAACTGTTCCAGCTCCATCATTTGCAGTTTTACTTCCTACCTTGCTGGTCCACAGCTCCTGAAATGGGAACATTTTGGGTGGGGATGATTCAGTGTGCTCTGCAGAAATGTGAGGAAAGCTTTTCCACTTCACACTGCTTTCCTGTCACATTTGTGCCATGAACTTTTATTCATTTTTTTTAATTTTCTTTAATTGTATTGACCCTTTTCCAGGATGAAGATGGAAAAAATAATAAACAGCATAAACAATCTTGGTTTTCCTCCTTTTAGTAGCACTGTTTTAAATAAATGCCAGCAATTGCATTAGGGGACCAATGGCAGCAGCACAGAGACTTGGAGTGTGTGGGGCCAGGCTGGACAGGGCTTGGACAAACCTGGGGTCACGGAATTGTCCCTGTCCCTGGCAGGGGTGGGACAAGATGAGCTTTAAGGTCTCTTCCACCCCAAGCCACCCCTTGATTCTGTGCTTCCATCACGGATCTGTGAGCATTCCATGGCCTTTCCCTGCTACCTCCAGTCATTTGTTAGATCCCATCAGCTGTGTTTGAGCACGCATGCATGTGCTGGACTGCAAGGATAAATCCTCAGGTTTCTTTCCTCATAAACAGGCAGTTTGAAATTCATAACCTTGATCCTGGAATGCACTTTTGGGGCTTGGACACACTCCTTTGCTAGGGAACACTTTTGAGACTCTCTCTAACTGCAGCAGGGCAAAAATTGTCCAGAAGCATTCCCACAGCCAGAAGTGGGTCATTTCATGCCCAATTTACAATATGAAGAGTCAATAAATATCATGAACGTGACCAGGCAGGGGACAATCATCTGTGTTATTAAAGCTGACTGTGATTAGCTGGTGCAGGCATCAACAAAGGGTCACAGAAAAATGTGCAAGCTCTCCTTGGGCACACACATACAGACTTTCAAATGCCCTTTGCACGCAGCTTCTTTACACTTTTGGTTTACACTCTACCATTTCTAAGCCACTGAACTGGCAATTTCTTTTAAAATAACAATAACTTTAGTAACAACCATCTTGGCAAAGGCACCAGGCTGGTGCTCCCAGCTGAGCTGGGCCCTCTTTGCCTCCCCAGGGAAGGCCTCCTGTCCATAACTGGGGATGCCATGGGGTGGAGGCGTGTGTCAGGCACTGACTGAAACCACGCTGGGCCATGCCATCACAAACACTGAACTCCTGAGGATGCACTTCTCCTGCCCAGGCACACCACTTATTAGCAAATGCTGCTGCTATATTTTGCTGTATCTACTATTCCAATCAACCATATGGGAGGAAATCTGTAAATTACATTACAGCAATTAATACACACTTACACAGTTTGTACGAAAGTGTTGAATGAATTATGCTGCAGGAAGCAAACAGACTAAAGCCAAACAATGGAGCTTTATGAATATTTAATTCTTGTAATTTATTTAAAGTGGTAAAACACAGAGTAGGCTCACCTTCAGAGCACCTGCTCAGACGAAGCATTCTCTCTCTTAACAATCTTATGTAGTTTCAGGAGATTCCATAGATAATCTTGGTGCAATTAATCTTTTATCCAAATAAATGGGAGGAAAATAGGTGCAAACTGTTGACTGCTTGCTCAGAAAGGGACTGTTTGCCTCCAGAGGGAGACTCACACAACTTTCACGGGGGATGGAGGGACAGGACCCAGGGAATGGCTCCCACTGCCAGAGGGCAGGGATGGATGGGAGATTGGGAACTGGGAATTGCTGGCTGGGCTGGAATTGCCAGAGCAGCTGTGGCTGCCCCTGGATCCCTGGCAGTGCCCAAGGCCAGGCTGGACACTGGGACACCCTGGGACAGTGGGAGGTGTCCCTGCCATGGCAGGGTGGCACTGGGTGGGGTTTGAGGTCCTTTCCAACCCAAATTCTTCTGGGATTCTGCAATGCCAGGAGTTACTCTAAACCACAGTCAGGCCCTGGTGACAGCCCAGAGTGAGGGACTGCCACCCTCCCGGGTGTGGCTCTGCAGAGGGGGCACATGGAGCCAGAGCAGCCTCAGGGGGAGCAGGGTCAGCAGTGCTGCCTTAAACCGACCTGCTGGGAACAGCAGCAGCCTTTATTGTCACCATTTCCTTCCATCACTGCTGAAGTCGTTAAAAACAGATTAACCAAAGCTGTGACCGGGTTGGTTTGTGGGGCCCAAGGTCAGCCCCCAGGACAGCGCTGGGCCAGGGGCAGGAGCGGCATCCAGCCTGCTGGGACCCCACCACCAGCACTGCACTTGGAATGAGCCACCAGGAAAACAATGGAAAAGGGATCCTTTCTTCTCCTCTTTGCAGCATAAGTGATTAACTGAATTCCTTATTGTGCTTGTGGTGGGAGAGCTGCTGTGGGATGCTGCAGGGTTTGGGGCTGCTCTTTGTGGGGTTTTGTGGTGACGTTTGTTGGCTTTGTACTTTGAAATAGAATTGAAACATGAACTGTACCAAAGGAATTCCAGATCTGCAGTACAAAGCATTCCCAGTCTCTTTTCGAGACCAAAGCAATGGATTTCAGGGCTTTCACACCCATCACAAGCTGGGGTGTGGTGCTCCCATTGCAGAGCTGACCCAGAAGGCATTAGCTTTGTCAGCTCTGCTAGCTAGCACATCCTTTTCTGCTTGCAGGCTAATGCCAGACTGCTGTGTGAATGCCAAAAAATAAAACATCACATTTGCAGGAAACAAATAAACCCACACACTCCAACAATCCTGAGCAGCTGCTGGCCACTGATACAGCCTGATAAATCCTCATCACTTCAGTGCTGTGTTTGGTATCTCACCTGAAAAAAAAGTTGTTTGTTTTGGGTTTTTTAATGTTTAAACAGAATTCACCTCTTGCTTTATGAGCACATCAGATGTATTTAATTGAAAGATGATTTCTCTTTCCTCCAAGCAATTATCACACAATTCCTGAATAAACTCTAATTTCTGCTATTGTGAGGCACAGTCTGTTCCCACTTTGTGGATGCTCTGTTTAATACCTGATGTTTAAATTTGCTCCTCACACCGGCAGCAGGAGTGCCTTTGCCATCCTGTTTTCCCTGGGTCTACGTTATGCCACTTTAACATATAAAACAAACAAAAAAGCCAAATAGATGATGAGCATTAGCTAGTGAGTTCAAAAATGAGAATGTTTTTGGTGTCTGAGAAACAAAGCTGTGATTAACTCTGTGGCTTAGTGAACAAGCCAACAACAAGACACAAACAAACAAACCTTTGTATTTTGACAAACAGAAAAAGTTCATCTTAATCCAAGCACTCCCATTTGCTAATGCCAGCACCTGCACATCTACTGCAAGAGGAGGGCAGGAATTTGTATTTCTGGGAGAGGAGAGGAGAGGAGAGGAGAGGAGAGGAGAGGGACAGGGGTCTGTGGGTTCTCTCACGAGGCTCCAGGCCCACAATGCTCCCCTGGTGTCTCATTCCAGTTGCCACCATGAGGCTCTCGGTAGCCCTTCAGGGTGATAGAGCTGGCCCTGGGCACTCCAGGGATCCAGGGGCAGCCACAGCTGCTCTGGGCACCCTATGCCAGGGCCTGCCCACCCTCACAGCCGGGAATTCCTCCCCAATATCCCACCTAACCCTGCCCTGACTGTGAAATCATTCCCCTTTGTCCATCCATCTCACAGCCGGGAATTCCTCCCCAGTATCCCACCTAACCCTGCCCTGCCTGTGAAATCGTTCCCCTTTGTCCATCCACCAAATCCATATCTCTGCATTTCAGAGAGGAGGATGTGGAGCAGGCCAGTGCCCAGATGCCCTGGTGCCAAGCAGCAGAGGCCAGTATGTGCCCAAGAGGGCTCTGGCAGGTCCTCTGTGAGGAGCCCTTCGGCATTGACTGTGCTGTTACCAAAATCTGTCTTCTGTCAGAGGCTGCAAGTGCTGCAATTCCAGCTCCCCCAATGCCTTTTAGAGACAGCCTTTAAAAATGAGGCTCTGGGAAAATGGGGCACTCTGAAGAATGCACCATTAAATTATCAATATTTAAGCACATTTCTGGGCAAACTAGGCACCAGAGCCCTTGCTTTTCCAGAACATAGATCGAGTTTTCACAGCCACAATAATTCTCTGTGTGTTTAGAGGGGAAAACAAACAGAATGTGCCTTGCTGATATGAATGGATGACCAGTTGTTCCCCAGACCAGGCTGGTGAGCTTGTGCTGCCCCCAGGCCAAAAGACAGGGCAGGGTCACCAGCAGGGTTTCGTATCTCCATGTGTTGTGGAGCACATCAACAGCTCTTGTGTGCAGTGGTGCAGAACACAGCCCTGCTGGGATGTGGGGCACGGCCGGGGCTCGGAGGGTTTGGATGTGTGCTGGGTAAGGACGCTGCTCCCAGGCTGATCAGTCCACAAACAAATGAATCAATAGATAAAGCAGAGTTGCTGTTTGCTGTGGGGAACGTGGGCTGACATCAGCCGGGCTGCTCTTTGCTGCCTGCCTCCCCACACAGAAATCTAAGCCATCAGAATGCAATCCTTTTTGTTGTCCTTCTGGGGCCTGGGGAATGCAGGCAGGCAGTGTCATCTGCAGGGGAGGGCTCCCAGAGCCTGCCTAATGCCTCCCCAGAGCCCTGTCTTTGCTAAATGCTCTGTGCTAATGGCATTGTGCTTAGCTGGATGCACTGGTATGTGAAAAAGAAGAGACTCAGGGAAAAACGAAGAGTGTAGAATACCAATGCTTTACTTCAAAATCATAACTGGGTTACATACTATAAATCTTTTTATGTCTGTATTTTTAACAAAAAAAAAAATTTGCTCTTTCAAGCAATAATTCAGCCTTGTTAGCCTTAAGTTTTATAAAGTTTCCAGTAATGAGCTTTCCAAATGTTAAACCTGTTATTTTATTCATTGTGATTGAAACTAAAATTGCTTTTCAGACACAAAGCTGTCAGTACAAGATCACGACTGACAAAGTGACTTCAAGCTAGCGAGCGTTGCTGTCTGTGTGTCCCAGGGGACTCCCCTGGGTAGGAGAGGGCGAGTGGGTGAAGGTGTGTGGAGGCTGCCGTGCTGCAGGAGGCCCTCGGGTGAGGAGCAGCTCCTGTGCAGGCTGGGGGAGGCAGCTGAGGCCACGCAGCCCTCCTGGCACCCGCGACCTGGCTGGGGCTGACCTGACTGGGCTGGCAGCACTCCTTGGGACGTGACCCTCCCTGTGGACCTGGCTGTGCCTGCAGTCACTCCTGAGCTCCAGGGGCCCTGGGAGCCCTGGCACTCACAGGCGAGCTCAGAAGCAGCAGAGGTTGCCCAGAGCTCTGGTGGCTGGCAGGACCCTGGGTGAGCTCTGAGTGCATCCTGTGGGGCAGGGTGAGTCGTGCACTGCAAACACCAGGAACCAAAGGCAGTGCCCAGGTTCCAAAGGAAATGACCCAAACCTGGGCCAGCCGAGTCAGGAGCTGCTGTAGGGATGCTGTGGCAGCACAGCCCTGGTGAAGAACAATGAGCATGGAGTCACAGAGTGGGGTTGGAGAGACCTTAAATCCCATCCCATCCCACCCCTGCCATGGCAGGGACACCTCCCACTGTCCCAGGCTGCTCCAGCCCCAGTGTCCAGCCTGGCCTTGGGCACTGCCAGGGCTCCCACAGCCCCTGTGCAGCCTGAGCACGGTGCTGAGCCCTGGCAGGGCTGGAGGACTCCTGTGCTCTCATGGCCAGCAGCTGCGAGGGAAGAGAGCCCAAGAAACATCTGGGACATGCTTCTTGTTTTAAGATATTTCCAGCTTCTCAAGTGCAATGAACTTGTCTGTTGGGTGTCCACTTGGACATTCCCTTTGCTGGGAAGCACAGGAACACAATCTGGCAGCTCCATGGACCGAGGTGGTGGCTGTGACCCTGACAGGCAGCACTGGGGCAGCGAGCAGCAATCCCAAACTCCCTGAGAGCTGGCCCGAAGAGGACACCAGGAGCTGTGTTTGCTGCACAGTGGGCAGTGGGCAGGACAGGTCTTGCCACCCCAGGAGCCCATAACCCAGTCCTGCAGGGATGCAGGGCACCACGAGAACCTGGTCAGACCAAGCATGGCCAGAGGAACCTGGAGAAATGCTCTGATTTTTCCTCAGTAACTCAATCACCTGTGCTGTTTCTGAAGTGCCCTCGAGCTTTGGATGAAAGCCTGGTGCCAGTACAGCCTCCTGCCCCCCAGCTGGGCTGACACTCTGGCTCACAGCAAGGCTGGAGAGGATCTTTGCTAGTATCCAAAAGCTTGGGCCCTCATTAAAAAGAAAAAACAAAACCCAGGTCTCTCACCAACAGACTCTCCCAGAAATAATGTTCAGTAGGTTCTTGATAATGTTGTTAACAATATCCTTAGACATCTGGAAATATCGCAGGGCTTTGAGTCTAAAGCTTTGGCAGGGCAGTTACAAACCTGGAGGATCCACAGAGGGATTTGACCCTTCCATGTGAGGAGGAACTCCTGATGGGTAGCCTGAGCTGGCAGCCGCAGCAGGCTCCACAGCAGCCCAGCAGTGCTGTACCCTGCGAGCTCCCCAGGAGCTCCCCAGACCCATGAGCAGACAGCCGGGCTCAGCAGCTCTCAGCTCAGGGTGCTGCCAGGCTCCTGCAGCACACAGGTTAAAGGCAAGCTCAGAGCCCCTCAGGGTCACAGGGCAAAGGCAGAATGGGCAAAGCTGCCAGAAGGATGAGAAGGAAAGGAGAAACTGAGATGGGGTTGTGGAAGAAATGGGTGTGCAGCTGTCTGTGCAAATAGCTGAAGAAATCATCAAACAGGCTGAGCAGGGAAAGAACTGGAGGCGAAATGTTGAAGTTCACCAAAACTCACTGAGCATTGTAGAGCTGCAGGCTGTGGAGAAGTGTTCTTTGCACCTTGGTGAGGGGGAGCTGCAGCACAGAGCTGTGTGATGCCCAGCCACGGCGCTGCTGGGCTGTGCCAGGGCAGTGTGTGAGGAGAGGAGGTCCCTGTGGCAGGGCATGCCCAGGACACCGTGCTGTGCCCTCCCTGCAGGAGTTCAGCTGCCCAGGATGTCTGCTGCACCTGGCAGGGGCTGAGGCCACAGCCCAGGTGGGTGTTCAGGGGTGGGAGCTGCAACTGCTCTTCCCACACCAAAGCCAGATCCTTCCGAGCCAGGCGGGAGAAGGGCTGCACAGGATGGTGCTGCTGAGCCACCTCTCCCTGCCTCAGCCCCAGAGCTGGCACAGCTGTCTGCCCTGGGCTGACGTGCTGGGTTTTCCTCCTGTTTTCTCAGGACACTCCAAATGTCAGGTTGTTAAAGCCAACAACTGGCCAGGGAACATTTGGAACCGTTCTAGGACTAACACACAGACCAGCTTTTTCTTGCATCATTGCTGTTGTGAAACTACATCTGTCCAAGTCACTGATGACAGAAGGAATGGTGTTTTTCTCACCCCCATGATTCCATCTGCTCTGCACAGCCCTCCAAACAGCAGAAATGAGAAAGAAATGAGAACTGTTGCTTTCTCAACTTTGTTGTGTAGAAACTCTGTTGTGGTAGACCTGTGTGGCTATTGCAGTAACACGTTCTTGTGGAATACTGAATAATTCCTTTTCATGCTTGCAATCCTCTTTTGGACATCGATGTTTTCCAGTAACCTCTGTTGATTACTGTAACCTGGGGTACCCAAAGCAGTGACGGGTTCTGTTCTGCCTCCTGTCCCTTTTTCTCCCTTGCTGCTGTGTCTGTCCCTTGCTGGGCTTTCCCACCTGCTCAGCTCTTCCTGGCAGGACTTCTGGATTTCAGGCTGCTCTAGGGTCAGCCACCACGGACTTGTGCAGATTTTAACTGCGGGTGTGCAGTGAGGTACTGAGGCAGAACAGTGATTAGAACTGCCCAGTCCTCAGTGAAGCCTAACCAGGCGAAGCAAAAGCAAAGGCTATCGAGACAACCAGATCTTGACCCCTTTTTTCCTGGGTTTACTTAACAAGAGCTCTGCAGGAAGCAAAGAGGCACAACTTAATGGGGATGAAGGCCAGTGTCAGCATCAGCATATAAAGGGTCAGTGGTTCCTTCAGAGCTCTGAAACAAGGAAAAAATGTTGTTTCCTCCAGCTTTCCCTTCCCTGGCAGAGCTGCTCCAGTGCTGTTACCTTCCAGGCACTTTTTCTTGTGACCAAATTTCAGCCTTTACTGGGGCCAGGACCGATCCCTGTGGGTGGAAAACCAAAGAGAGCTTGGGACAGGCTGCGACATGTACCACACTGAGCAGTCCCTTCAGCTCCCCAGGTTTGTTCATCACAGCTGGCACTTTGAGGCTGACTTCTTTTGGAAGGTCCTGAGTGCAAACTCAGTGCTTACTAACAGCTGTGTAAAACATGGTAACACCTCAAAGAGAACTTGGGACGGGTTGCGACATGTACCACACTGAGCAGTCCCTTCAGCTCCCCAGGTTTGTTCATCACAGCTGGCACTTTGAGGCTGACTTCTTTTGGAAGGTCCTGAGTGCAAACTCAGTGCTTACTAACAGCTGTGTAAAACATGGTAACACTTTAATGGCCGTAAACTGTGTGACTCTTTGCACAGATAACCATCCCTTGGTGCTGCTGCAACCTTGTTTTGTCTGCATAGCTAGAAAGAGTGCATCGAGCTGAAGTGTAAAATATTACAGCAGAAAGGGTGAATCCCACCTGTTGGGTGAGTCACAAGCCCTGGTATTGATCACTGGCTGCACTTGGCAGCTGGAGTGATGATGGAGTGAGGAATTCTCTGAGCTCTTGGCTGCTCCAGCACAGCACTGGTTCCCACTGATGTTGTATTTCTCTGAGGACGTGTCAGAGGTGTGTAATTCATAAAAGCTCTAATTTATTGCTGAACTCCAGGGAAATTTTGCCAGGAACTTAAGAGAACATGGGAAGAAACTCAAAGCCTGGGAAAAAACTAGGAAGATAAACAAATTCCTGCACAGTAATGGCTTTGGGGGGTATGTGTGTGCTTGTGCTGCTAATGTCAGAAAAGATAAAACAAACATTTCCCCCTAATTCTTCAGGATGTATCCACTCCACTGCATTCCTGAACCATCCATCCTTGTTTTCCTCACGTGCTGCCTGCAGATTGCTAATCCCCTTGGTTACCAGCCCGTGCTGGTGTCCCCAAGGCACTGTGAGGAGCCTTTCTGTGTCTGGGGGGTAACCAGGACCCTGTCCCTCAGCACAACCTGCTGGGTGCCTGGCTGTGGCTCACAGCCCCGCAGGCTGCCCTGCTCTGAAACCCCTGGAAACGTGCCAGTGTGAAACTGCACGAGCCAGCACAAGTCTGGCTGGCTTTCTCCAGAATGCTGCAAGCCCTCATTGCACAGCCTCTCCTGGGGCAGCAGACAGACCCAGGGTGGGCTGGGGGCAAGGCTTTCCTGCCAGGACCAGCACAGGGGGTTCTCCTGCAGCTCTGGGGCAAGGCTTTCCTGCCAGCACCAGCACAGGGGGTCTGTGCAGCTCTGGGGCAAGGCTTTCCTTCCAGCACCAGCACAGTGGGGTCTGTGCAGCTCTGGGGCAAGGCTTTCCTGCCAGCACCAGCACAGTGGGATCTGCTGCAGCTCTGGGGCAAGGCTTTCCTTCCAGCACCAGCACAGTGGGTTCTCCTGCAGCTCTGGGGAAGATCCAAAGCTGTCCCTGAGCTGTGCAGGGTCATCATCTCCTGCTGGAACAGCATCCAAGGGCTGCTGCTGAGAGGGTTTGCTGATGAGCAGGGTGTTTGTCAGACATCCTTGTGCCATTCCTGGGACACTCCTCATGGGAGTGTCTTGGGGGCTGTCAGTGGAGCCTCACCCTGTTCCTTTCCTGCTCTGGGCCAGAATTGGCTCCAGTGCAGCCAGCCCAGGAACCAGCCAGGCCAGAACATGGGCAGAGCACAGGGTTTCTCCTGCTGCTGGGGGCTCGCAGAGCTCACACTCCCCTAAGCTAAACTCCGCTTGGAAAGCAGCTCTCAGAGGAGATCTGCTGGCTCTGGAAGTGCCAGCTTCAAACACCTTGTGATGGAGATACTGGGCACATAAAGGCATCCCTGGGATCAGCCTTCATCTCTTCTCTCTGTGCTGGGTTTTACCCACTGCCTTCACTCTCCTCCCTGCTGTGGCCTAGGTCAGTAAATGAGCTGATTCCTAGGTGGAACCACCTTTTTCTAGGACAGACAGGTGGGTTTGTTCCCAGCTGCCCTGGAAGGAGCCTCAGCTCCCAGCACCCAGCAGCAAAACCTTGCAATGCTCTTTTCTCCTCCAGGGCATTCTCTGGGTGCTGTGGGTGCTCAGGGCCTGTCTTGCAGCTGAATTATTAAAAAAGCCTGAGTCAATCATCAATTCTCGGGTGTACCAAAGCAACCCCTTCTTCTTATTAAACAGTGCACTGCTTTCCCAAAAGAACAGAAAACACAATATTGGAGAAGAGACTTGATGAAAGAAAGGCAGCACAGCGAATACTGGCTGAGGTTTAATAATCTGTGTTCCCTGCCAGGGAAAACCTCTGGCTGCTGGAGGGTCCAGCCCCTGTGTCCACACGGTGGGGTCCTTTGGCCAGCACTGCCCAACCCCGAGTTCTCCCGAGGCAGGGAGCTGTGGATCAGGGGCCACCCCATCCCTGGAAGTGCCTTGCAAGCCCCGAGTGCTCCCGAGGCAGGGAGCCATGGATCAGGGGCCACCCCATCCCTGGAAGTGCCCTGCAAGCCCTGAGTGCCCCCAAGGCAGGAAAGCCAAGGAGCAGGGGCCACCCCATCCCTGGAAGTGCCTTGGCAAGCCCTGAGTGCCCCCAAGGCAGGGAAGCCATGGATCAGGGGCCACCCCATCCCTGGAAGTGCCTTGGCAAGCCCTGAGTGCCCCCAAGGCAGGGAAGCCAAGGATCAGGGGCCACCCCATCCCTGGAAGTGCCTTGCAAGCGCCTCCCTGCAGTGAACGCTGCTGTGCCTGGTGCAGCTCCTGCCCCTTTTCCTGAGCTCTAGGGCAGGAATCCAAGCCCTCCCCAAAGCCACAGAGCCCTGGCCCTGGACACTCCCAGGCATGGAGTGAATCCTGAAGGGTGAGACAAGGCTGGGTCCCGGGGTTTGCCTTCTCCAGCTCTTCACCTCTCCCCTCACGCAGCCCCTTGTCCTCTGGTTTCATTAATGCTGGGAGCTGCGAGGAGCAGCAGAGGCTGAGCACCCAGGGAGGGGGACCGGGGTCACACATTTCTCCTCCAGTCCATTGCCTGGGGCATCCTGCCACCCTGCCAGGCTCACGGGGGGCACCAGGCAGGGGCTGCACTCCCAGGCAAAGTTCAAGCTCAGTCCCACAAACACCAGTGCCTGGCCCCATGGACAGAGCAGGGATCAGACATGCTGAACTGCTGCCCTTCCTGAAAGGGATCAAAAGGGAAAACAGCAGAGAGAAGGTAAAAGCAGGTGTGCTACCAGCAAAGATGCTCAGGGCCCATAAACTCCTCCTGCTCCTCACCCAGCCCTTAGGGAATACCAGCCCCAGCCATGGGTCACACTGGCACCCTGCAGCCCGTGTAGAAACAGCAAATCAGCTTGGGAAGGAAGGGCAGGGAAAAGAACCCTCTGTGCCAGGGCCAAGGCACTGAACAGTGGCTGCAGGCTCCTCTCAGCAGCTCCTTGCCTCCATCTACTCTCTGGACACAGGGCTGGGGACAGGATGATGTGTGGGAGCTGCCAGGCAGCATCCTGCCTTTCCAAAATGGGATCACACAGGCACGAGGCAGCCTGGCACTGCCTGGCAGGGGGGAGGCAAGGAAAGGCCTCAGGCACCAGCACTGTGGTGGCCTGTCCTGGAAAAGATGGATTGGCCAATGGAATGGCAAGTGTGTGCCTTTGGACATGTGTGTGGAAACCATGCATCCATCTTCACTGAGAGATCAATTTGTCTCCTAGAGGTATTTTTTCTGTGCTGCTGTTGGTGTTGCCTTGCATTCTTTTCACAGCATTTTCAAGGGGAGGGACACATGAATTTCTCTTTAACCTCAGGGATCATGGCAAGCCCAAGCCCTGCCCACGTGCCATGGGGCAGGACCCACTTTTAAGCAGGTGCAGGAGAGCTGCAGAATGGTGCAGAGCTTCAGGACCTCTAAGCCCAGCAGCAGCTCAGATGGCAGGTGTGACTGCGGGGTAGCAGGTTTGGGAGCTGTAGGTAAGTGATGTCTCCAGGATTTCTGGAGGCTGACACAGCACCACATCCGTGAGGATACGCAGAGACACTAAATCGTCTAGACACAGCCTCTGGAGATGTGTCAGCACTGAAGGAACAAAAAAGCAGTTTGAAAAATGCCTGGAAAAGACTTTCCATCAGATTGTTTAGCTTTCTAAAAGCACTCTGGAGTACTTCACACTGAGGGAAGTGAGGTTTGCTTCAGGACTAAAAGCTGCAGCACCGAGCCTGGCCCAAGAGCTCAGGAACGAAGTCCAGGGCTCCCAGTGCACTGATGGCTCAGGGTATCTGATCCTTCTGGGGAAAGAGAGATGGGAGAGGGGATGGATTTTAACAGAGTTGGGATGGAAGAGGGTAGATTGAAATTGGCTGCTGGGAAGGGATTCTTCCCTGGCAGGGTGGGCAGCCCTGGCACAGGTGCCCAGAGCAGCTGTGGCTGCCCCTGGATCCCTGGCAGTGCCCAAGGCCAGGCTGGACACTGGGGCTGGAGCAGCCTGGGGCAGTGGGAGGCGCAGCAGAGGGGTTGAGGGGCATGGCTGGAGCTCAGTGCAGAGCAGAGGGAAGAGCTCTGAGCCCCTGAGAGGCTCTTGCTGGCTGCCCTCCCCGCAGTGGTGTTTGGAAGGGCAGGAGCCCCCAGGCTGGCTGAAGCTGCTTTCCCAGGGACTGGCCGGGTCACACTTCGCTCCAGAGCGGGTGGGGCAGCAGAAGCTGCCCATGCCCTGCCCCTCATGCCCTGTCCCTGCAGCACAGGGACACTGCAGAGCAGCTGCCCTGCAGAGCGGGAGGTGGCAGGAGGGTTTCACAGTGCCAGCTCTGCCAGGGCATTTCTGCAGGACTGCCACCCAGCCAGGACGGGCACACAGCATCCCTGCACAGCACAGCTCTGGCTGGCAGGCTCCATCCCCCTGCCCTGGGCTCTGCCCACAGCCCCCCAGAAAACCTCGGGGACCCTCCCCACCAGCCCAGCACACACGGCCTCTCTCCACGCTGCATTGTGCTCCCAAAATGCCACATCACAAAACTAAAACAGGCTGAAAATAAAGGCTTGCTTCATCCACAAGAGGAAGACAGACCTTTGGTTCTGATCTGGCACAAGGAAAAATATGTTTTCTTTTCTCTCAGGAACAATAAATTTGATTTCAGAAACATCGAAGCGCGTCCACATCCGAGCCTGCCCTGCCTGTCTGCCAGCAGATGGGCACAGAACTGCAGGACTCGAGTGTGCCACCAGGGTAATGTTCTTTCATATCCACAACAGAAGCTGTTAGCTTGATTGTTAATCTGTAAAGTGGTTTTTTTTTCCCTAGGAGAAAACAGGCAAATTACAGAGTCAGTCACCAGGAGATGTTCCCATGGATCTGATCGTACATATGTGAGAAAATGTACTGCAGAAGCTGAGAGCAGCAGGAGCTGGCTGCCCAGGAAAATCAAACCTGGGAGCACTGGCCCGAGGTGGGGGATTGCTCACACTCCAGGAAGGGTCAGACCAGGCCAGAGAGAGGATGGTGCACGGGAGGTCAGGCAGCCAGGGAGGAGCAGCCCCCTTTAATAACCCCTTCTGCTGCTCCCTTCTTCTCTGAGTGCAAACAGGAACTCCGGGGAGTGGGAAGGATGGGAAGCTATCCTTCCTTTGCTTGACTGGCAGGCAGAAACCCACAGGGAGACGTTTCCCCACTGCTGACAGAGCTGCAAGAGCTGAGCACACAGCCCAGCTCCTCGGCGTCCTGCTGCGGGCAGCAGCACATCCAGCACTGCCACGTCCCGGCAGCACAGCAGGGAGACCGGGGCTGGGAGCAAGAGGTCTGCTGTGGGTCCCAGCAAGGAAAGTGTGCAGCCCTGTAAGGTGTTTGAGTTGGAGGGGGACAGCAGGAGAAGGGAAAGGGGAGCACAATCAATCAGGCACCCCCAGGTGCAGAGGATGCCAGGCCATGTGGCGCTGGGCAGAGCTCTGGCCTGGCAGGGCAGGAGGCACAGCCTGTCCTTGGCACAGTCGGTGCTTGCTGAGCCTCTGCAGCATGAGGACCTGGAGTGCCCAAACCCAGGGCAGCACCCATGGGCTGTGGCTGCCCCAGCTGCAGGAAATAGCTCCTTTTATTCACTCACACCTTCATGTCCTCCCCAAACACAGTCCTGGGCCTCTTTCCCACATCCTCTGGCAGCAATGAGGTCGGCTCCCCAAGCACAGTCTAAGGCTCATCCCAGTGACAACGAGCCAGGCCCTGAAAAATGGCAAAACCACCCATTTCTCCTTCCTTGCTGGGTCACTCAGTCACAGGGAGGGGCTGTTAATTTCTTCATGGCTAATGAGTTCTCTATGTTCTGTCCCCAGGGACAAGTCTTTCACAAGGAAGATCCAAAGCTGTTGGATCCAACAGCTGTTGGAAGATCCAGAGCTCCAGGAGCCTTCGGCCAGCGCTGCCAGGGATGCCCAGGGTGGGATTGGTGAGGGTCTGGGCAGGGCCAGGGGCTGGGATGATCCCTGTGGGTCCCTCCAGCTCAGGATATTCTGTGATTGTCTGATTCTAAGATTTCAGGTGTTGCCTGAGTGAAATTCCACATTAGTGCACGTTTGCACTCAAGTCTTGCACAGACAGTTTCCCCAGTTCACAGAGGAATTGCTGCCATGTCGATAATTACAGCTCTGTGATCTCAGGAGCTGTCACCATCACCCTCACACCTGTCTGAGGTCCCTCGTGGCCCAGCTTGGGGTGCTCTGGGCTGGCTGATCCCTGCTGGGCTCCAGGCACACAGCCGGCAGTGCAAACACCCTCTGCAGCAGTGCCAGCCCTCCTTGGTGCCTCATGAGGCTGGAAACGCTGTCCAAGCAGGAAATACTGCTTTGGGATAACTGGGGTTTACTCCGAAGGTTTTGGCAAGCACTGGTGCTCAACAGTCCCCTCCAGCCCTGGACAGCTCTGGCACCAAGGCTGAGCTGCTGCCCCGTCCCTGCCCTGCCCAGGGCTCTCACCAGCCGAGCCCTCTCCTGCCACCAGAGACGTCTGTCCTCACACAGCACAGTCTTGCTGCACAGGAAAAGGACAGTTTTACTTTGTTTTGGTGGCATTTGCGCCTTTTGAGGTACTTTAACTATTTTCTCTTCCTTTAGAAATGAGATGTGGTCACTCACCTATTTCCTTCTAGCATTCTTTCCCCCAGGCTCTGCCACTTGTTCCTGCAGCCCCTGGAGCTGGGTGTGTGAGGAGAGGAGCTGCTCTGTGTAACACCTGGGTGTGAGAGGACCTGCTCTGTGTAACACCTGGGTGTGAGAGGAGAGGAGCTGCTCTGTGTAACACCTGGGTGTGTGAGGAGCTGCTCTGTGTAACACCTGGCTCAGCCCTTCTCCTCTCCCACTGGTGAGGAGACAAATTTCCCACTGCAGGAAATCCCTGCAGCTTTAGCAGCAGTACCCCAGTACCTGTTTTGCCATATGGTTCCTGCCCCTATAACCAGGCTCCAGGATTTTGCATTTAGATTTCAAGTAAAATCATCTTCTGTATGAGCATTTACAAAATTTCCTCTGGAAACAGTCCCAAGCCCAGCACAGGGCAGTAAAGTGCTGACTAGACACCACCAGTAAGGCTAGTGATGAAAATATAGTGCCCAGCTGGAAATGCAGCACGACAAGTTGAATATTTGGAAGGGCCCTGTTTCCTTCTCTTGTGCCCCAGTTTCTCAAGGTTTTGGCTGGTGATGTGATGGTACCAGAAAAAAGAATCTAAAATCATAGCATCACAGAGTGGTGTGGGTTGAAAAAGGCCTTAAAAGCTGTCTCATTGAACCCCCTGCATGGGCACCTTCCACTAGCCCGGATTGCTCAGAGACAGAGCAAAATTAGCTGCTTTTATTTATTTATTTATTTATTTATTCTTATTTGAAAGAGTTCCTTTTTATAAATGCCAGACAATTGATTCCTTGTTTATTGCTGTGCTGTCATACATGTGTCTGTAGGTGTTCATTTGGAGATTTAGCACTTTCTCATCAGTGAGAACACTTCTCTGCGAGTGTGCTGCTATGATGAGTTCATTAAGTATTCATTGTAATAACACTGATATTAACAAACTTATTTTGTATTCATTTTCACGTGCATGTTCCTCATTTCCAAAGGGGTGCTGTCAGTGCTATTTTCATTGATGGTTGCAATCAGAGGTATAAAATAAGCGCTCAGTAGGAGTGTGCAAAGGCCTGAGCTCCCACAGCGCTGCTCCCTCAGGGGGATTTGCCCCTGGCTTTCCCCTCCCGGGCCCCAGGCACGGCTGGGCAGCCGGAGCTCTGCGGCCAGGCACAGCTCCACGAGACTCGGGCTCTTTTTAGGGTTTAGGATCATTTGGGGCAGACATTTACATGATGAAGGCATCTGCTCTGAACTGGGGAGAGGCTTGAGGTGGAGAACCATGGCAGAGGGGCCGGGGTGCTGCAGCTGGGGCTGTGGGGCCGTGGGGCTGGGGTTTGGTGCTCTGTGATGGGCAGAGCCCCCCAGGGACAGCCACAGCCCTGTCACCCCACCCCTGTGCCCCCAGGAGGGTCCCCATGGCCTGGTTTCTGTCACAGCACCGTCCCCATGGCAGGTGCTGAGGGAAGGGCACTGCCCAGGGGGAGCTGGGGTGTGTCTGTGCTAGGAACACCATCCCAGTGCTCCCACCAGGAACACCATCCCAGTGCCAGCCCCAGGAACACCATCCTAGTGCTCCCACCAGGAACGACATCCCAGTGCCAGCTCCAGGAACACCATCCCAGTGCTCCAGGAACAGAGCAATTAACCCTTTATTAACAGCGGATTAAACAAACAGAGCAATTAACCCTTTGTTAACAGCGGATTGATTCCCGGCACGGTGTCAGAGCCAATTTAACAGGAACAATAGACAGAGCCCAGAACTATCGCACAGTGATGATAAAAGGCACAAACAGAGAAGGTGAGCTATTCAGACATTCCAAAAGGACCCAACGCTAATAATTACAAAATTAATTCTTTCCCCTTAAAGTAAATACACTGCTGGAACATACAGTGAACATAATACAATGAGCGGCAGGTGAAATTAGTGTTCTCTCCAGTTAAATCTCAACAAGTGTTTCTTGGTTGTGAGGGCATTTATTGAATTATCTCTGAACTTCTTGTGCAAGTCAGAGCTGAATGCCTGATAGTGAGCTGTGTCTGCACCCAGCAGATCTCAGGAGGAGGAGAACGGGCCGAGCCTTCCCGAGGGTTCGGAAGATCCCTGTGTCCCTGGGGAGGCGGCTGCCACCACTCCCTTCTGCACAGCCGCCACAGTGCAAGGCACCCCCTCTGCCAGAGAAGAGAAGGGTTCTAGGGTTAGAGCCGTCAGAAACGGTGCGTTTCTAAGTTCTCAGCTCTGGAGCTGCTCTAAATTGCAAGTCCTGTGTCCTTGGAAGGGCTCATGGCACAGGCACAGCTGGTGAATCGCTGCCCAGCCAAACCTTCATCCTCCGAGCGAACGCCTCGGGGCACAGGGCTCAGATGCAGCAGGCACAGCAGGGATTGCTCCCCAGGCATGTGCTCAGGTGGGTGAGAAACCCCCGGGGCCAGAGACCCCCGGGCACTGGGCTTGGGGGGGCTCTGCCAGCACGGGCTACGCTTTGAGTTCTCAGTGCAGCCACATGTCGGAGTGTGAGGAACAGCTGTTAAATACAGGACATTTAATAGATGATTTTGCGTGTTTTATTCTATGCAAGTTAATGAGAGTGTTTGTTGTCTCACAGAGAGGTTGAGGCACTGTATGCACTGGCAGAGGCTGGAAGTGAATGGCCTTTAAGGTCCTTTCCAAGGCAAAGCAGTCTGTGGTGTTAAAGAGTTCCTGCAAGCAGAGATAGGACTGTCTTCCTGCTAATAAAATCCCCTGTTAGCACAGAACACAGCCACTCGTTCTCTCTGCTTGACCAAGTGAAATCCAGCAAACAGGAAAGTCTGGGCAGAGGATGTTCCCACTGTAACCATAGCAGTAAATTATCCCACCTGAGTTAGCATTTGGGATCATAAATCTCTTTCTCTTTGAGCATTGGAAACATGAAAACAAATCATCTATTCAAAAAATTAGATATATTACATTAGCAGAGTGTAATTGCATCACACATTACAATCTACAAAGCTCTCTGACTGTAATCTGCAAATTAATGACAGTTAAACATTTCAAGCTCAAATCTTTGCAAGCATCTTCAATTCCCCAGCTGCTGGGGGGATATCGTTGAGAAGGATCTCGTACTAAATTATGTATTCAGAGCATGAAGATGCACTGAAAGAGACAGAAATGTCCCCAGAAGGCAATTCTAGAAAGGAGTCATAAATTTAAATAGGAATCAAGAAAGCCTGTTTGAGCTGTAAATCGCAATTGTTTTCTAAACAAAAGTATTTTCATGTAAATATCAAAGGTTTTTTTGTTTTTTTTTTTTTATTTCCATGGCACAAGTGAAGGATTTACTGAGATAAGCACCAAGTGAGTAACCCAGGGACAGTCAATACCTAAAGCAGATTTTACAGATACAGATGAGGCATTGATGGATCAGCACTTAACAGCACCGAGCTCCAAAGAACCGCAGGGAAACTGCTCCAAGTGACAACGCAAAGGCGGTGGGGAGAGGCAGTGGTGTGGGAGCAGTGCGAGAGGAGCACAGGAACCTCAGCACCCTCGGGACGGCCCAGCACCCCTGGGACAGCCCAGCACCCTCGGGACAGCCCAGCACCCATTGGGACAGCCCAGCACCCCTGGGACAGCCCAGCACCCATTGGGACAGCCCAGCACCCTCGGGACAGCCCAGCACCCCTGGGACAGCCCAGATCACACCTGCAGCAGTGCCCAGCCAGGCAGCCATGGCCAAGCTGGGATTGGCAGTGGGCACTGGGCAGGGATGTGGGGCAGCGATGCAGGACAGGGATGTGGGGCAGCCCCGAGCACCCATCCCTGCCATGGGGACAGCTGGCACCGGGGATGGCAGCCGGGGGCTTGTCCCGCGCTGGGCTGAAAAGGGCAGGATGGAACAGAGACCCCCAGGTTTCCCAGCGTGTGAGGGGCAAAGCTGCTCGAGCCCTGCAGCTCCGGCACCCCCCTCAGCCCTGCAGCACCCCCAGCTCCGCCAGACACAGCACTCAGCCCTGCAGAGCGTCCTGGAAAGGAGAGCTCCAGATCTGCAGAGACGTGGGAGCCGGAGCAGCTCTGCAGGAGGAGCGCCTGGGAGGGCTCTGGGGGCAGCAGCACACAGGTTTCCCAGCGTGTGAGGGGCAAAGCTGCTCGAGCCCTGCAGCTCCGGCACCCCCCTCAGCCCTGCAGCACCCCCAGCTCCGCCAGACACAGCACTCAGCCCTGCAGAGCGTCCTGGAAAGGAGAGCTCCAGATCTGCAGAGACGTGGGAGCCGGAGCAGCTCTGCAGGAGGAGCGCCTGGGAGGGCTCTGGGGGCTGCACCGAGCTCCAGGGAGAGCCTTTGGGAGCAGCAGCGCTGGCAGGGCTCTCACAGAGCTGGACAGAGCAGGTTCTGACCCAAAGCTGCCAACAGGGCTCACACAGAGCTGGACAGAGCAGGTTCTGACCCAAAGCTGCCAACAGGGCTCTCACAGTACCTGAGCAGCCATGGCAGAGCAGGTTCTGACCCAAAGCTGCCAAGCTGTGGGGAGGGTTCTCCCACCACATGAAGGGACAGATCATTGCAGTGTGTGCTCAGCGCAGGAGCAGCATCAGTAATTAATTAAATGCAATAAAGATGGTGACAAAGACAGAGCTCCCAGCCCACCCTCAGCAGCAGGAAATCACACTGGGGTGGGAGCTCATTGACAGCTTTGGCCAGGTCCTCTGGCCTGGCTCTGGTGGGACAGGGGTGGGGACACATGAGAGAGGAGCAAGGAATGACCCCCCAGCCCATGAAGGATACTGCTGTCCTCAAAACAAACCGGGAAAAAGGAGCTGAGCAAAGGGATCTCAGCACCAGCACGGAGCAGTGATCCTGCAGGCAGAGCTGCAGCAGCAATTCCCACAGTCCATGCAATAAACACTCAAACATCCCACAGTCCATGCAATAAACACTCAAACATCCCACAGTCCATGCAATAAACACTCAAACATCCCCACAGTCCATGCACAAGGACCCCGTGCAAGCAGAAAGAGAGCAGGGAGAGGTAACGTGCACACAGCAGATTTTTTACAGCTAAGCTGGCAGAAACACAGGCAAAGCACCATTGTTTAGTTCATCTTAAAAGGTCCCTGCAAGAAGAAGTGTAAAACTTTTCAGCAAAACAAGTTTTCTTGGCTAGAAAATGCAAGAGGATTGTCATATGGGGCTGGAGAAAAAAGCCAGATGAGAAATGTGATTTCTGTCCCAGTGTGGGCATGGAGCAGGGACAGCCCTCGAGGCAGGAGAGGGACTGTCCAGGGAAAGGGCCCCTAGAAAGGTGGGTGAGTTAATTTGAGTACAGAGGACACTAAAATCTGCACATAACTGATTATTAAAGCCATTTTTTCCCCAAGGAAATGCTAATATTTGTCAGACTGATCATTGTCCACATGATCGACTACAATAGCAGCAAATACAGCACAGCTTGCAGGATGAGAGAAAGAAGCTGAAATTTTTTATTAATTTATATACTATATTTTATTATTTTAAATATTGTATTATTTTTATTATTATAATAATTTATACAGTATATTTTATTAATTTATTATTTTTATGAATTCATACACTATATTTTACTGTATATTATGACAGAAGCAAGAAACTCTTTGGTTTTTAATTTCAAAATAATCTCTGGGTTTTAAGAGACGAAACCTGTAGCTCCCAAAAAAGTTCTCTGCTTCTCACTGCAGAAGAAGCAGAACATGGCATTGCAGCTGAAGTGTCTGCTGCTCAAGGAACCAGAATCCCAGGGTCCCAGGACGGGAGGGCCCTCGGAGATGTCCTGGCCCAGCCTTGCCTGGCCACAGCCAGGTCCGGGTGGGATGGGCCAGCAGCTGCCCAGCGGCACCTGGAAAAGCCCAGCGAGATCCCTGCTGGCATCCTGCCCTGCTGGGATGGACGGGCAGGGGGGCACTCCGGGGGTCTCCAGCCCCGGGTCCCTCTGGGAGCAGGGCCAGCACCACAGTCCCTCCAGGTGAGCACAGCTCCGGCGCTTCCAGCCTTCTCTTCTGCTGGAAAAGGAAGCAAACTCTGATTTTCCACAGGCAACTTTCATTGCCGCTTGGAAGATTTTTATTTTTTTTTTTTAATTGCGCGAGATGATTTCCTAAACTCGCCTCCTGAGATGGTGATTTGAGCAATTCCGCAGCTCCTGCCTGCAGCACTGATGCTCTCCTCGCTGTAGTGGTGACTGCCAGCGGCGGAGCCAGGCACCGGACGCCGGCCAAGCGCGCAGGGAGCGCTCCCGAGCCCTGTCGCCGCTCTTGCCACTGCTGGAGCCCTCGGTGCCACCCTCCAGCCCTGCCTGTCCGGCTGAGGAGAAGGGACGAGACGGCTCCCACTGATAGCAGAGATGTGGCACAGGGCTGGGGAATTCTGTGTGATCACAGGAGACTCGGAGAGCGAGCAGGGAGCAGCACACAGACACTCACACTGACACACTCACACTGACACGGACACACTGACACTGACACACTCACACTGACACACTGACACACTCACACTGACACACAGACACTGACACACTCACAAACGCTCACACTGACACACTCACACACTCACACTGACACAAACTCACACTCACACTGACACACTGACACAGACACACAGACACTGACACATTCACAAACACTCACACTGACACACTGACACTCACACACTCACACTCATACACACACTCACACACACAGATACATTCTCACATGCGCACACACACACACACACTCACACACACACACACTGACACACACTGACACAAACACACAAACACTCACACTGACACACTCAGACACTCACACTCACACTGACACACACACACACACGGAGACACACAGACACTCACATGCTCAAACACACAGAGACACTCACACACACTCACACTGACACACTCACACACACAGAGACACACACTCACACTGACACACACAGAGACACACACTCTCACACTCACACTGAAACACTCAAACTCACACATACACACTCTCACACACACTCACACACACGCACTCACACTGACACACTCACACTCACACACTCACACTCACAGTGACATACACACTCACACACACACACACACTCACACACACTCACACTCTCACACTGACACACTCACACACACACACTCACACTGACACACACACTCACACACACTCACACTCACACTCACAGTGGCATACACACTCACACACACTCACACACACACACACTCACACTCTCACACTGACACACTCACACACACACACTCACACTGACACACACACTCACACACACTCACACTGACACACTCACACTCAAACACACACAGAGACACTCACACACTGACACACACAGAGACACACACTCTCACACTCACACTGAAACACTCAAACTCACACATACACACTCTCGCACACACTCTCACACACACACATGCACTCACACACTCACACTCACACACTCACACTCACAGTGACATACACACTCACACACACTCACACACACTCACACACACTCACACTCTCACACTGACACACTCACACTGACACACACACTCACACACACACTCACACACACACACTCACACACACTCACACACACTGACACACACACACTCTCACACTCACACTCACACACTCACACTCACACACACTCACACTCTCACTCCCACTCACACACACACACACTGACACACACACACACTCACACACACACTCACACTCACACTCACACACTCACACTCACACACTCACACTCACAGTGACATACACACACACACTCACACACACTCACACACACTCACACACTCACACACACTCAC
>JAGGNK010006793.1:146289-257976 GCA_017590115.1 Montifringilla adamsi | reverse complement strand
CACTCACACTCACACACACTCACACTCACACACACTGACACACTCACACACACTCACACACTCACACTCACACTCACACACACTGACACAGACACACTGACACAAACACACAAACACTCACACTGACACACTCACACACACACACACACTCACACTCTCACACACACACACACTCACACACACACTCACACACACACTCTCACACACACACACACTCACACACACACACACACTCACACACACTCACACACACACTCACACTCACACTCACACACTCACACTCACACTCACACACTCACACTCACACTCACACACACTCACACTGACACACTCACACTCACACTCACACACACTGACACAGACACACTGACACAAACACACAAACACTCACACTGACACACACACACTCACACTCTCACACTCACACTCACACACACACTCACACTGACACACTCACACTCACACTGACACACTCACACTCACACACTCACACTCACACTCACACACACTCACACTGACACACTCACACTCACACTGACACACTCACACTGACACACTCACACTGACACACTCACACCCACACACTCACACTGACACACACGCACTCACACTGACACACACACTCTCACACCCCTCGAATCCATTCCTGGCGCTCTGGAGTGCCCTGCCACCGCTGCTCGCGCACATTTGTGGAGCGGGAGGAGAAGCCGTGTGTCATGGACAGCAGCAGGAGCACTTTGCTCCTACCAGGGTGCAGATAAGATCAAAAACGTTCATTCCTGGAGGAGAAAGAAAAGCTTTTGGAAGAGATAATGAACCATTCATTTCTTTAATTTTATTTTACATATAATTATTTGGCTTGGCACATTTTTTCAATCGCTTTATAATTTAAAACTTTCTGCAGAGTAATTATGCATAGCAAGGGTTGCACCTCTATCTATAAAAAACATACTCTGCAAGCAGCATCAAACCAATATTTTCACAAAAATTCTATTATTGTTTGATATTTAGCGAAGTGTTTACCTTAAATCTAAATGAACTGTGCCCTTAAGCATATTAAAAATACCAAGTTTAAAATGTTAAATGCAGATGAAGCTCAGTAAGATTTGTTTTCTAATGTGTTTTCTAATGAGATTTCTGTGATTTTCATCTTTCTCTTTGTGAGGTTTTCACAGAAACTTGATTTTCTTTAATTTTGCTATTGGAAGAGGA
This sequence comes from Montifringilla adamsi, assembly GCA_017590115.1. Lineage (NCBI taxonomy): Eukaryota > Metazoa > Chordata > Aves > Passeriformes > Passeridae > Montifringilla > Montifringilla adamsi. Next base: position 256,764 of record JAGGNK010006793.1, on the reverse strand, counting down.
AGAAATATTTTTATGAGAGAGAAGTGCTGGATGTCTTCACTGCCTCCGATGTTTCCCAGGAGCAGAGTGTGGGTGACAGCTGCTGGCAGTGGCAGGGGTGGTGTGGGCAGGGTTGAATCACAAATTCACAGAAATGTTTAGGTTGGAAAAGACCTTTTAAGGCCATCCCCAGCACTGCCAGGGCCACCAGCAACCCATGTCCCCATGTCCCCGAGTGCCACATCCACATGGCTTTTAAGCCCTGCCAGGGAGGGAGACTCCAGCCCTGCCCTGGCAGCTGTGCCAAGGCTGGACGGGCACAATCTCTTCCTTCCCCTGAGGAGATTTTCCCTGGTATCCAACCAAAACCTCCCGGTACAACCTGAGCCCGTTACCCCTTGACCTGCTGCTTGTTACTCCTGCCAAGGCTGAGCCACCGAAATCAGAAGAGAAGGAGCTCCTTTGGAAAGTGCCGCGGTGTCAGATGTGCTCCCCAGTGTCCTCCTCGTGCCGTGGGGCAGAGGAGGTGCAGCGCTCTAGGACAGGGTGACACCCTTCAGAAGATGGACTGCAGTAGCTGGGAATGTGAGGGTTCCAGCTGCACGCCTTCCTGCCGGCTGCCTGAGCTGGTGCTAAACGCGCCTGAAGCCAGCTGCGGGCACACAAGGCCTGGCAGGGAAGGTTTTGCCCCAAGCCTGGCAGTGGCAGGTCACTGAAGCCATTCTGGAGGCTGACCAGCCCTGACAGCCGGTGTCCCTGCCGGGGCAGCGCTCAGGGCCTCAGCTGGGCACGGGGCACCAGGGCAGCAGCGTGCCAGCCTGCCGGGCTGGCCCAGCCCGCTCCCCCCTCCTCCTGCCAGCTCTGGGGGCCCAGGCCCCTTCTCTGCTGTGTCCTGTGGAGCTGCCCCAGCCCAGGAAACCCTCAGGGAGCTGCTCACGTCTACTGTTCCTTCAGAGACCACGGCTCAGCAGGAGCACCGAGCCTGGAGCTGACCCCATGGAATCTCACTGGGAGTGCCCATCCCAGGGCAGTGTGTCCGTGTGTCCGTGTGTCCTGCCCAGGGCACAGTGCCCATCCCCAGGGCAGTGTGTCCGTGTGTCCGTGTGTCCTTCCCAGGGCACAGTGCCCATCTGCCCATCCCCAGGGCAGTGTGTCCGTGTGTCCTTCCCAGGGCACAGTGCCCATCCCCAGGGCAGTGTGTCCGTGTGTCCGTGTGTCCTGCCCAGGGCACAGTGCCCATCCCCAGGGCAGTGTGTCCAGGTGTCCGTGTGTCCTGCCCAGGGCACAGTGCCCATCCCCAGGGCAGTGTGTCAGTGTGTCCGTGTGTCCTTCCCAGGGCTCAGTGCCCATCCCCAGGGCAGTGTGTCAGTGTGTCCGTGTGTCCTTCCCAGGGCACAGTGCCCCTCCCCAGGGCAGTGTGTCCGTGTGTCCTTCCCAGGGCACAGTGCCCCTCCCCAGGGCAGTGTGTCCGTGTGTCCTTCCCAGGGCACAGTGCCCCTCCCCAGGGCAGTGTGTCCGTGTGTCCTTCCCAGGGCACAGTGCCCCTCCCCAGGGCAGTGTGTCCGTGTGTCCTTCCCAGGGCACAGCCCTCTGGGGCTCTTCTCAGTGAGAAAATCCCCGCCATGGCTTGGGAAGAGCAAAGCTCAGAGGAGGCTTGTGCTGGGTTTGCCCAACCACCACAGAGGATTTCTTTCTGTTTTTTCTGGAGAACCTGTTGGCTCTCCACTGACAGCCTGGAAATCTCTCCTGAGGAGCTCTGCTCTGGTTCCTTCAGTCACACTTAGGGCATGGCTGGAAGCAAAAACATACAAGTGACAATTATCGCCTTTGTAATGCCCGTGAAGTTCATTGAGAGTTCTGGCTTTGGCAGGGTGATGGTGCCACAATTAATTTAATCCATTTAGCCAGCTCAGTTATTAATTAATCGGTCTTGGGAAAGTCTAATGACAGGTTCATATTAACAGTAGAAGCACTCAATTCTCACAGTGGCATAAAATGAAAATATAAAGGAGAATCAGAAGAGACATCATCCATGGGAAATCAGACCCCCCAGCAGAAACAGGAGCAGAATCTGTGCAAATGTTCAGAGGAAGATGTGAGACAGTCAAATATTTAAACCACATAATATTCATTAGAAAAGCAAGTTCAGTGATACATTAAAAGTCATTGGACAGAACAGAAAACACATCCAGTGGCAGTGGGAGGAAGAAGTTTCTGAGGAATTTCAGGCGGAATGTGGTTGCAGGAAAACATCTCAGAGTGAATGCACACAGATCTGTGCCACTATTCCTCCTTCTCCTGCTGCCCCTGTACTGCAGGCACAGCTCTGCCTCCCTGGGGGACCCTGCTCAGAGCCCCAGGAGCGCAGGCTGTGGGCAAAACCATCACAGCATGACACAGCCACAGCAGCTCTGGCAGCACACACATCTCCATGGCGTCCACCTGGGAGGAGGCAGCAGCCTTTGGGTCACCAGGGGCTTCAAACTCAGCAGTTTTCATTTTGAAAAGAATGAAATTGTTGCTACAAAAAAATAAAGGATGGGAGAGTGAACTGCATCAGTGTAAAAATCAAAATTTCTGAAAAACTCCATACAAAGAGAAGACTTCTTTCACTTGAGCTTTCACATTGGAGCTTTTTGATGTCTCCTTCAAACCAAACCATCTGTCTTTTCCAAAACGTGTATTACCATGGGTAGTATTATTTTCAAGTTTAATGAGTTTAACTCCCTGAAGCCTCCCCTGATCATTTTCCTGCTCAGCCCCTCATCCTGTCTTTTACCTGCTGGCTCTCAGCTCTGGGAAAAGGCTCCATCCAGCCCAGCATCAGCAGCTCCTCCAGCATGGAGCCTCTGGCCACGGGCAGTGCAAGCCCAGTGCCCAGCCAGGGACAGTCAGGTTTGCAGTGCAAGCCCAGAGTACAGCCAGGGACAGTCAGGTTTGCAGAGCAAACCCAGAGTACAGCCAGGGACAGTCAGGTTTGCAGAGCAAACCCAGAGTACAGCCAGGGACAGTCAGGTTTGCAGAGCAAACCCAGAGTACAGCCAGGGACAGTCAGGTTTGCAGAGCAAACCCAGAGTACAGCCAGGGACAGTCAGGTTTGCAGAGCAAACCCAGAGTACAGCCAGGGACAGTCAGGTTTGCAGAGCAAACCCAGAGTACAGCCAGGGACAGTCAGGTTTGCAGAGCAAACCCAGAGTACAGCCAGGGACAGTCAGGTTTGCAGAGCAAACCCAGAGTACAGCCAGGGACAGTCAGGTTTGCAGTGCAAACCCAGAGTACAACCAGGGACAGTCAGGTTTGCAGAGCAAACCCAGAGTACAGCCAGGGACAGTCAGGTTTGCAGAGCAAACCCAGAGTACAGCCAGGGACAGTCAGGTTTGCAGAGCAAACCCAGAGTACAGCCAGGGACAGTCAGGTTTGCAGAGCAAACCCAGAGTACAGCCAGGGACAGTCAGGTTTGCAGAGCAAACCCAGAGTACAGCCAGGGACAGTCAGGTTTGCAGAGCAAACCCAGAGTACAGCCAGGGACAGTCAGGTTTGCAGAGCAAACCCAGAGTACAGCCAGGGACAGTCAGGTTTGCAGAGCAAACCCAGAGTACAGCCAGGGACAGTCAGGTTTGCAGAGCAAACCCAGAGTACAGCCAGGGACAGTCAGGTTTGCAGAGCAAACCCAGAGTACAGCCAGGGACAGTCAGGTTTGCAGAGCAAACCCAGAGTACAGCCAGGGACAGTCAGGTTTGCAGAGCAAACCCAGAGTACAGCCAGGGACAGTCAGGTTTGCAGAGCAAACCCAGAGTACAGCCAGGGACAGTCAGGTTTGCAGAGCAAACCCAGAGTACAGCCAGGGACAGTCAGGTTTGCAGAGCAAACCCAGAGTACAGCCAGGGACAGTCAGGTTTGCAGAGCAAACCCAGAGTACAGCCAGGGACAGTCAGGTTTGCAGAGCAAACCCAGAGTACAGCCAGGGACAGTCAGGTTTGCAGAGCAAACCCAGAGTACAGCCAGGGACAGTCAGGTTTGCAGAGCAAACCCAGAGTACAGCCAGGGACAGTCAGGTTTGCAGAGCAAACCCAGAGTACAGCCAGGGACAGTCAGGTTTGCAGAGCAAACCCAGAGTACAGCCAGGGACAGTCAGGTTTGCAGAGCAAACCCAGAGTACAGCCAGGGACAGTCAGGTTTGCAGAGCAAACCCAGAGTACAGCCAGGGACAGTCAGGTTTGCAGAGCAAACCCAGAGTACAGCCAGGGACAGTCAGGTTTGCAGAGCAAACCCAGAGTACAGCCAGGGACAGTCAGGTTTGCAGAGCAAACCCAGAGTACAGCCAGGGACAGTCAGGTTTGCAGAGCAAACCCAGAGTACAGCCAGGGACAGTCAGGTTTGCAGAGCAAACCCAGAGTACAGCCAGGGACAGTCAGGTTTGCAGAGCAAACCCAGAGTACAGCCAGGGACAGTCAGGTTTGCAGAGCAAACCCAGAGTACAGCCAGGGACAGTCAGGTTTGCAGAGCAAACCCAGAGTACAGCCAGGGACAGTCAGGTTTGCAGAGCAAACCCAGAGTACAGCCAGGGACAGTCAGGTTTGCAGAGCAAACCCAGAGTACAGCCAGGGACAGTCAGGTTTGCAGAGCAAACCCAGAGTACAGCCAGGGACAGTCAGGTTTGCAGAGCAAACCCAGAGTACAGCCAGGGACAGTCAGGTTTGCAGAGCAAACCCAGAGTACAGCCAGGGACAGTCAGGTTTGCAGAGCAAACCCAGAGTACAGCCAGGGACAGTCAGGTTTGCAGAGCAAACCCAGAGTACAGCCAGGGACAGTCAGGTTTGCAGAGCAAACCCAGAGTACAGCCAGGGACAGTCAGGTTTGCAGAGCAAACCCAGAGTACAGCCAGGGACAGTCAGGTTTGCAGAGCAAACCCAGAGTACAGCCAGGGACAGTCAGGTTTGCAGAGCAAACCCAGAGTACAGCCAGGGACAGTCAGGTTTGCAGAGCAAACCCAGAGTACAGCCAGGGACAGTCAGGTTTGCAGAGCAAACCCAGAGTACAGCCAGGGACAGTCAGGTTTGCAGAGCAAACCCAGAGTACAGCCAGGGACAGTCAGGTTTGCAGAGCAAACCCAGAGTACAGCCAGGGACAGTCAGGTTTGCAGAGCAAACCCAGAGTACAGCCAGGGACAGTCAGGTTTGCAGAGCAAACCCAGAGTACAGCCAGGGACAGTCAGGTTTGCAGAGCAAACCCAGAGTACAGCCAGGGACAGTCAGGTTTGCAGAGCAAACCCAGAGTACAGCCAGGGACAGTCAGGTTTGCAGAGCAAACCCAGAGTACAGCCAGGGACAGTCAGGTTTGCAGAGCAAACCCAGAGTACAGCCAGGGACAGTCAGGTTTGCAGAGCAAACCCAGAGTACAGCCAGGGACAGTCAGGTTTGCAGAGCAAACCCAGAGTACAGCCAGGGACAGTCAGGTTTGCAGAGCAAACCCAGAGTACAGCCAGGGACAGTCAGGTTTGCAGAGCAAACCCAGAGTACAGCCAGGGACAGTCAGGTTTGCAGAGCAAACCCAGAGTACAGCCAGGGACAGTCAGGTTTGCAGAGCAAACCCAGAGTACAGCCAGGGACAGTCAGGTTTGCAGAGCAAACCCAGAGTACAGCCAGGGACAGTCAGGTTTGCAGAGCAAACCCAGAGTACAGCCAGGGACAGTCAGGTTTGCAGAGCAAACCCAGAGTACAGCCAGGGACAGTCAGGTTTGCAGAGCAAACCCAGAGTACAGCCAGGGACAGTCAGGTTTGCAGAGCAAACCCAGAGTACAGCCAGGGACAGTCAGGTTTGCAGAGCAAACCCAGAGTACAGCCAGGGACAGTCAGGTTTGCAGAGCAAACCCAGAGTACAGCCAGGGACAGTCAGGTTTGCAGAGCAAACCCAGAGTACAGCCAGGGACAGTCAGGTTTGCAGAGCAAACCCAGAGTACAGCCAGGGACAGTCAGGTTTGCAGAGCAAACCCAGAGTACAGCCAGGGACAGTCAGGTTTGCAGAGCAAACCCAGAGTACAGCCAGGGACAGTCAGGTTTGCAGAGCAAACCCAGAGTACAGCCAGGGACAGTCAGGTTTGCAGAGCAAACCCAGAGTACAGCCAGGGACAGTCAGGTTTGCAGAGCAAACCCAGAGTACAGCCAGGGACAGTCAGGTTTGCAGAGCAAACCCAGAGTACAGCCAGGGACAGTCAGGTTTGCAGAGCAAACCCAGAGTACAGCCAGGGACAGTCAGGTTTGCAGAGCAAACCCAGAGTACAGCCAGGGACAGTCAGGTTTGCAGAGCAAACCCAGAGTACAGCCAGGGACAGTCAGGTTTGCAGAGCAAACCCAGAGTACAGCCAGGGACAGTCAGGTTTGCAGAGCAAACCCAGAGTACAGCCAGGGACAGTCAGGTTTGCAGAGCAAACCCAGAGTACAGCCAGGGACAGTCAGGTTTGCAGAGCAAACCCAGAGTACAGCCAGGGACAGTCAGGTTTGCAGAGCAAACCCAGAGTACAGCCAGGGACAGTCAGGTTTGCAGAGCAAACCCAGAGTACAGCCAGGGACAGTCAGGTTTGCAGAGCAAACCCAGAGTACAGCCAGGGACAGTCAGGTTTGCAGAGCAAACCCAGAGTACAGCCAGGGACAGTCAGGTTTGCAGAGCAAACCCAGAGTACAGCCAGGGACAGTCAGGTTTGCAGAGCAAACCCAGAGTACAGCCAGGGACAGTCAGGTTTGCAGAGCAAACCCAGAGTACAGCCAGGGACAGTCAGGTTTGCAGAGCAAACCCAGAGTACAGCCAGGGACAGTCAGGTTTGCAGAGCAAACCCAGAGTACAGCCAGGGACAGTCAGGTTTGCAGAGCAAACCCAGAGTACAGCCAGGGACAGTCAGGTTTGCAGAGCAAACCCAGAGTACAGCCAGGGACAGTCAGGTTTGCAGAGCAAACCCAGAGTACAGCCAGGGACAGTCAGGTTTGCAGAGCAAACCCAGAGTACAGCCAGGGACAGTCAGGTTTGCAGAGCAAACCCAGAGTACAGCCAGGGACAGTCAGGTTTGCAGAGCAAACCCAGAGTACAGCCAGGGACAGTCAGGTTTGCAGAGCAAACCCAGAGTACAGCCAGGGACAGTCAGGTTTGCAGAGCAAACCCAGAGTACAGCCAGGGACAGTCAGGTTTGCAGAGCAAACCCAGAGTACAGCCAGGGACAGTCAGGTTTGCAGAGCAAACCCAGAGTACAGCCAGGGACAGTCAGGTTTGCAGAGCAAACCCAGAGTACAGCCAGGGACAGTCAGGTTTGCAGAGCAAACCCAGAGTACAGCCAGGGACAGTCAGGTTTGCAGAGCAAACCCAGAGTACAGCCAGGGACAGTCAGGTTTGCAGAGCAAACCCAGAGTACAGCCAGGGACAGTCAGGTTTGCAGAGCAAACCCAGAGTACAGCCAGGGACAGTCAGGTTTGCAGAGCAAACCCAGAGTACAGCCAGGGACAGTCAGGTTTGCAGAGCAAACCCAGAGTACAGCCAGGGACAGTCAGGTTTGCAGAGCAAACCCAGAGTACAGCCAGGGACAGTCAGGTTTGCAGAGCAAACCCAGAGTACAGCCAGGGACAGTCAGGTTTGCAGAGCAAACCCAGAGTACAGCCAGGGACAGTCAGGTTTGCAGAGCAAACCCAGAGTACAGCCAGGGACAGTCAGGTTTGCAGAGCAAACCCAGAGTACAGCCAGGGACAGTCAGGTTTGCAGAGCAAACCCAGAGTACAGCCAGGGACAGTCAGGTTTGCAGAGCAAACCCAGAGTACAGCCAGGGACAGTCAGGTTTGCAGAGCAAACCCAGAGTACAGCCAGGGACAGTCAGGTTTGCAGAGCAAACCCAGAGTACAGCCAGGGACAGTCAGGTTTGCAGAGCAAACCCAGAGTACAGCCAGGGACAGTCAGGTTTGCAGAGCAAACCCAGAGTACAGCCAGGGACAGTCAGGTTTGCAGAGCAAACCCAGAGTACAGCCAGGGACAGTCAGGTTTGCAGAGCAAACCCAGAGTACAGCCAGGGACAGTCAGGTTTGCAGAGCAAACCCAGAGTACAGCCAGGGACAGTCAGGTTTGCAGAGCAAACCCAGAGTACAGCCAGGGACAGTCAGGTTTGCAGAGCAAACCCAGAGTACAGCCAGGGACAGTCAGGTTTGCAGAGCAAACCCAGAGTACAGCCAGGGACAGTCAGGTTTGCAGAGCAAACCCAGAGTACAGCCAGGGACAGTCAGGTTTGCAGAGCAAACCCAGAGTACAGCCAGGGACAGTCAGGTTTGCAGAGCAAACCCAGAGTACAGCCAGGGACAGTCAGGTTTGCAGAGCAAACCCAGAGTACAGCCAGGGACAGTCAGGTTTGCAGAGCAAACCCAGAGTACAGCCAGGGACAGTCAGGTTTGCAGAGCAAACCCAGAGTACAGCCAGGGACAGTCAGGTTTGCAGAGCAAACCCAGAGTACAGCCAGGGACAGTCAGGTTTGCAGAGCAAACCCAGAGTACAGCCAGGGACAGTCAGGTTTGCAGAGCAAACCCAGAGTACAGCCAGGGACAGTCAGGTTTGCAGAGCAAACCCAGAGTACAGCCAGGGACAGTCAGGTTTGCAGAGCAAACCCAGAGTACAGCCAGGGACAGTCAGGTTTGCAGAGCAAACCCAGAGTACAGCCAGGGACAGTCAGGTTTGCAGAGCAAACCCAGAGTACAGCCAGGGACAGTCAGGTTTGCAGAGCAAACCCAGAGTACAGCCAGGGACAGTCAGGTTTGCAGAGCAAACCCAGAGTACAGCCAGGGACAGTCAGGTTTGCAGAGCAAACCCAGAGTACAGCCAGGGACAGTCAGGTTTGCAGAGCAAACCCAGAGTACAGCCAGGGACAGTCAGGTTTGCAGAGCAAACCCAGAGTACAGCCAGGGACAGTCAGGTTTGCAGAGCAAACCCAGAGTACAGCCAGGGACAGTCAGGTTTGCAGAGCAAACCCAGAGTACAGCCAGGGACAGTCAGGTTTGCAGAGCAAACCCAGAGTACAGCCAGGGACAGTCAGGTTTGCAGAGCAAACCCAGAGTACAGCCAGGGACAGTCAGGTTTGCAGAGCAAACCCAGAGTACAGCCAGGGACAGTCAGGTTTGCAGAGCAAACCCAGAGTACAGCCAGGGACAGTCAGGTTTGCAGAGCAAACCCAGAGTACAGCCAGGGACAGTCAGGTTTGCAGAGCAAACCCAGAGTACAGCCAGGGACAGTCAGGTTTGCAGAGCAAACCCAGAGTACAGCCAGGGACAGTCAGGTTTGCAGAGCAAACCCAGAGTACAGCCAGGGACAGTCAGGTTTGCAGAGCAAACCCAGAGTACAGCCAGGGACAGTCAGGTTTGCAGAGCAAACCCAGAGTACAGCCAGGGACAGTCAGGTTTGCAGAGCAAACCCAGAGTACAGCCAGGGACAGTCAGGTTTGCAGAGCAAACCCAGAGTACAGCCAGGGACAGTCAGGTTTGCAGAGCAAACCCAGAGTACAGCCAGGGACAGTCAGGTTTGCAGAGCAAACCCAGAGTACAGCCAGGGACAGTCAGGTTTGCAGAGCAAACCCAGAGTACAGCCAGGGACAGTCAGGTTTGCAGAGCAAACCCAGAGTACAGCCAGGGACAGTCAGGTTTGCAGAGCAAACCCAGAGTACAGCCAGGGACAGTCAGGTTTGCAGAGCAAACCCAGAGTACAGCCAGGGACAGTCAGGTTTGCAGAGCAAACCCAGAGTACAGCCAGGGACAGTCAGGTTTGCAGAGCAAACCCAGAGTACAGCCAGGGACAGTCAGGTTTGCAGAGCAAACCCAGAGTACAGCCAGGGACAGTCAGGTTTGCAGAGCAAACCCAGAGTACAGCCAGGGACAGTCAGGTTTGCAGAGCAAACCCAGAGTACAGCCAGGGACAGTCAGGTTTGCAGAGCAAACCCAGAGTACAGCCAGGGACAGTCAGGTTTGCAGAGCAAACCCAGAGTACAGCCAGGGACAGTCAGGTTTGCAGAGCAAACCCAGAGTACAGCCAGGGACAGTCAGGTTTGCAGAGCAAACCCAGAGTACAGCCAGGGACAGTCAGGTTTGCAGAGCAAACCCAGAGTACAGCCAGGGACAGTCAGGTTTGCAGAGCAAACCCAGAGTACAGCCAGGGACAGTCAGGTTTGCAGAGCAAACCCAGAGTACAGCCAGGGACAGTCAGGTTTGCAGAGCAAACCCAGAGTACAGCCAGGGACAGTCAGGTTTGCAGAGCAAACCCAGAGTACAGCCAGGGACAGTCAGGTTTGCAGAGCAAACCCAGAGTACAGCCAGGGACAGTCAGGTTTGCAGAGCAAACCCAGAGTACAGCCAGGGACGCAAGCCCAGTGCCCAGCCAGGGACAGTCAGGTTTGCAGTGCAAACCTAGTGCCCAGCCAGGGACAGTCAGGTTTGCAGTGCAAGCCCAGAGTACAACCAGGGACAGTCAGGTTTGCAGAGCAAACCCAGAGTACAGCCAGGGACAGTCAGGTTTGCAGAGCAAACCCAGAGTACAGCCAGGGACAGTCAGGTTTGCAGAGCAAACCCAGCACCCAGCCAGGGACAGTCAGGTTTGCAGTGCAAACCTAGTGCCCAGCCAGGGACAGTCAGGTTTGCAGGGCAAGCCCAGAGTACAGCCAGGGAAAGTCAGGTTTGCAGGGCGTGCGGTGCAAAGCCAGGTGAGATCCGTGGGATGCTGGCAGGCCAGGGAGGAGCAGGGGACCCAGGGAGAGCTGCACCTGCTCCTCAGGGAGAGCATCTCCATCCACTGCTCCTGAGCAAACGGGCTTCAGAGAACAGAGCAGCTGTTTTCTGAGCAAAGGGTTTCTCCTTCCTCCCTGCTAGGATCTGCTCCCAACAGTGTGGAGAAATTGCAGCAGGGTGCTGTCTGCCAGACAAAGCACTTTGTGCCCCAAGAGAGGAGAAGGATCAAATCCTTTCTGAACAGAGTTTTCATCCTGGAAAGGATTTTGTCTCCATGGATGCACTTCAGGTTCTATATGGACTCAGGGAAAGCTGTTTATGTATGTATGTAGGTCCCTAATTATTTGTTTCATTAATTACCACCGCTGTCTTCCTCCTCTGTGTTGGCCACACCATCCCCCCACTGGTGCTGGCTGGGGCCCAGGGAATGCCCCCCTGCAGACCCCCGTGTCCAGCAGACCAGGTCACTCCTGTGGCTGCACTCAGAGCAGGGAAATGGGGTGACAAGTGTGTGTCCCCAGCAGGTGTGACCCAGGATCTGCCAGGACTCCACAATGGTCTTTTCCTTTTAACTAAGAAAACCATTAAGGCTGTTTGCCTTGAGCTCCGGTTAATGGACTGCACGGATTATTTATTTATTTTTAAATGAACACACTTTATTTCCCCAAAGTGCTGCTGTTGACTTTCTCTAAGTGCTGCCATCTGGCTCCCCTGACTCAAAGGGAGAGAGAGGTAGCGTGGTAATAAATAAGAAACCAAACAAATAAACAAATAAAAAATCCTGATTCCTTGCAATTGGAGTGTCACCCAAACACTTGTAGGGTTGTGTTAAATTCTGTAATTGTCTTGCTGATGATTTTGAAAGAAACAAGTGCTGTTGTGCTGACAGCCTGTAGCACTGATTGAAAATTACCACATCAATCTCCTCGACTGAGGGTCTCTCCCCACCATTCTTTCTGCACTGCTGGAGACTCCCCTCTCTGTGGGAGTGCCATTACCAGCCCAGGAATGTTCATCCTGGCTTTTATTTCCCTTTGCAGAGCAGCTCAAGGCTCACAACTGCAGCCTCACTTCGCTTTCCTTTTTCTTCCTCCCCTTGTCCTTTCCCAGAGAGCATTTCCCAGACCCCTCACCAAAGCACCCCTCACCCTCCAGAACAGGGTGAGGCCATTCCCAGGGGCAGCAGGAAATGCTCAGCAGCCTGGGCAGCTCCTGCTCCTTGGCAGAGCCCTGGGGAGCCGCAGGGATGAGGGTGGCTCTGTCCCCAGGGATGAGGATGATCCGTCCCCAGGGATGAGGATGGCTCTGTCCCCAGGGATCAGGATGGTCTGTCCCCAGGGATGAGGGTGGCTCTGTCCCCAAGGCTGACAATGGCTCTGTCCCCAGGGATGAGGGTGGCTCTGTCCCCAGGGATGAGGATGGCTCTGTCCCCAAGGATGAGGGTGGGTCTGTCACCAGGGATGAGGATGGCTCTGTCCCCAAGGCTGACAATGGCTCTGTCCCCAGGGATGAGGATGGTCTGTCCCCAGGGATGAGGATGGCTCTGTCCCCAAGGATGAGGGTGGGTCTGTCACCAGGGATGAGGATGGCTCTGTCCCCAAGGCTGACAATGGCTCTGTCCCCAGGGATGAGGATGGTCTGTCCCCAGGGATGAGGATGGCTCTGTCCCCAGGCTGGCCCAGGCTGAGGTCCTGCTTGCCCACCTTTCCCACCTCCCTGGCCTCTGCCAGAACACCAGCCCTGCTGTGCCAGGGCAGGATTCTCCCCAGCTCAGCACAGAGGGCAGAGATGACCCCGGTGGCGAGGCTGGAGATGGCTGCAGAGCATCTGTCCAACACAAACACTCACAGGAGTCACGTGTGCCAACACTACACCCAGGAATTATTTCATTTTAGAATGAAAGCTCACTGCCTCTTCCATCCCAGGGCAGGAGTCAGAAGTCATGGAAAATGTAGGCTACAGGCAAGGATAATTGTTGTAAATTGCCAGGAAATGCACAGATCCTTTGGGGAAGAGTGCAGCACAGGGAAGCTGGCAATCCATCACGCTCCTTCCAGCTGCAAAATTTTCACCCATTTTTACTGCCTGTGCCGGTGACAGGTAATTTTGTGAGAGGTACCTGTGAAACCAATTAGGAGCACACAGGGCATGGGGACACAGCGAGTGACAGCGGTGCTGCTGACAGGCACTTCCTTTGGGAGCAATCCCTGGGAGCGGCCTCGGGCACAAGGACACAGGGACAAAAGCACCGTGGTCCCCCTGTCTGGGAGCTGAGGGGATAAAAGCACCATCATCTTCCTCTCTGGGAGCTGAGGGGACAAAAGCACCATCATCTTCCTCTCTGGGAGCTGAGGGGACAAAAGCCACCATCATCTTCCTCTCTGGGAGTGAGGGGACAAAAGCCCCATGGTCTCTGTCCCCAAGGCTGACAATGGCTCTGTCCCCAGGGATGAGGATGGTCTGTCCCCAGGGATGAGGATGGCTCTGTCCCCAGGCTGGCCCAGGCTGAGGTCCTGCTTGCCCACCTTTCCCACCTCCCTGGCCTCTGCCAGAACACCAGCCCTGCTGTGCCAGGGCAGGATTCTCCCCAGCTCAGCACAGAGGGCAGAGATGACCCCGGTGGCGAGGCTGGAGATGGCTGCAAAGCATCTGTCCAACACAAACACTCACAGGAGTCACGTGTGCCAACCCTACACCCAGGAATTATTTCATTTTAGAATGAAAGCTCACTGCCTCTTCCATCCCAGGGCAGGAGTCAGAAGTCATGGAAAATGTAGGCTACAGGCAAGGATAATTGTTGTAAATTGCCAGGAAATGCACAGATCCTTTGGGGAAGAGTGCAGCACAGGGAAGCTGGCAATCCATCACGCTCCTTCCAGCTGCAAAATTTTCACCCATTTTTACTGCCTGTGCCGGTGACAGGTAATTTTGTGAGAGGTACCTGTGAAACCAATTAGGAGCACACAGGGCATGGGGACACAGCGAGTGACAGCGGTGCTGCTGACAGGCACTTCCTTTGGGAGCAATCCCTGGGAGCGGCCTCGGGCACAAGGACACAGGGACAAAAGCACCATCATCTTCCTCTCTGGGAGCTGAGGGGATAAAAGCACCATCATCTTCCTCTCTGGGAGCTGAGGGGATAAAAGCACCATCATCTTCCTCTCTGGGAGCTGAGGGGATAAAAGCACCATCATCTTCCTCTCTGGGAGCTGAGGGGATAAAAGCACCATCATCTTCCTCTCTGGAAGCTGAGGGGACAAAAGCCCCATGGCCCCCCTCTCCAGGAGCTCAGAGGGACAAAAGCCCGTGGTCCCCCTCTCCAGGAGCTCAGAGGGACAAAAGCCCGTGGTCCCCTCTGCGGGAGCTGTGGCAGCCAGGCTGTCCCGATGCTCAGTGCAGGGATGGGGTGATGCACACACACCCCCATGCACAGCTCTGTCCCTGCTGCTCGCAGCCTGTGCGGCTCCAGGGCTCCAGAGAGCCCCTGACCAAAGCCAGCTGCACTCTGCTGCCCTGGGGCTGCAGGAAGGCTGCTGGGCAGGCTGCCCTTGGTGCACACGAGAGGGGACAGCCACAGCCAGGGCTGGGAAGGGTGGCAGGGACCTGAGGGGCCCTGTGGCTGGTGGCACCGAGGTGTCCCCACACGTGCACTCCAGGCCTTTCCCCCAGTCCATGCAGCACAGCTGGCACAGCCCCTGTGCCCGTGTCTCCCACACTCCTGCCAGCAGTGCCCAGCGAAGGGGGTGCTGCCAGGCCCCCCTGCTCTGTTCCCCTGCCTTGTCCTCCCCCAGCCCGTGCCTGGCTTTCCAGCAGTGGGAAATCCCCACTGCAGTTGGGGTTGGAGCTGCTCCTGCCCTGTGGAGCACCACGCTCTCAGGGATGCTAGCCTGAGCCACTCTCTGGTCAAGGACACTTCCTTCTGGAGGCACCACGCTCCCAGGGCCCCACGCCCCTGAAAAGCTTTCCAAGTTAATTGGCTGCCCACTGAGTATTGGTGTCTTTAATCGGACACAAATCTTTCTCCAGGAAAAGCCATTTCACGGTTGAGGACATTTCACAACAAGACCTAAACAAGGAAATCACTTAATTGATGGTACAAGCTGTATATCTAGCAAAGAATTGTGTCTCAGGAGATACCAATAGTTTTTGTGTCTGAAGCAGTGCTCTAACAGCTGTCGAGACCCAGGATATTCTTTGGCTGCCTTAGATGATTCAAGACCCTGACAAAGGGCTCAAAGACCTTGGCATGGAGTCAAAAACACCTGTGCCTTTGGTTTTAGTCCATAAAAAAATTACCAACTTGGTGTGAAAATTTACAAGCCACAAGAGTTTGAGTAGAATGACAGTTAATTTGTCACAAGGTGAAAAAGTAGAATTTTGGGGTTTTAGAATGGGGGTTCAAGAGGCAAGATGGAGGAATCTGGGCGTATCCTGAACTTCTTCTTCTTCTTGTCCTCCACCTTCTGCTGGGATGGTGACACTTCTGGGTTGGCTCAGAGTGGAGACAGACTGTCTAACGTAGGTGATAGGAATTGGAAAATTATTGTAAATAAAGTACACGTAGTTCTTAGTATAAAATATTAACACCACCGCAAGGGCAGTCACTGTGCCACAACCTGACCTGCAGGACAGATCTCAGCAGGTCAGAGAAAGAATGTAATAAATAAGAAAAAATAAACAATCTTGAAAAGCAGAACCGACAAATCTCAACTTCTTTGGTCGCAGAGCTAAAAAAAAAAGAAACTTTCTAATACCTCAAAGTCATGACCACAACAAAAACCCAAGAAACAGATGGCTGTTGGCTTAGAGGAAAGCTGTGGCAGCCCTCCATGGGAGCACAGCCTCTGCCCAGCACTCAGAGCTGCAGCACAGCCCTGGAGGCTGCTGCTCCCATAAATCCAGCCCCTCAACTCTGGCACTGCAAATAAAATAATGACAGCAAAAGTGAAATAAAAATTTCCCCATCACTTCACGTTTCTGTAGGGCAGAAAAGCAAAGCTTTACAGTTTGTCAGAAGCACCATAAAGTCCTCTTGAACCCACCTGGGAGTGCCACTTGCTAAATCATCAGCTGATTGCTCTGGAGCCTTCACTGTGCCACAGCACGCTGCTCTGAGTCCTGCGGCCACAGCTGTGTGCTCAGGGGGGCCAGGATCACCCACCCCGAGATTTGCAGCCAGAGACACGGGGCAGACACTTCCATTTGGGGTGTGAGGGCACGGCTGCTTCCTCTAGTGATTGCACAAACAAGGGGGAGAAACCCTTCCTCTGCTCTGCTGTGTTGAAAGGGGGTTGGCTGGGGCTCTTTGGCATTTCCAGTGCAGTATTCTGGTGTTTCCTAGTGATGAGATGAAGTCCAGCACAGTGGGTTCAGCATTGCCTGCCCCAGTAGCTCCAGTGTGGAGGTGCTCCTGCAGACACTCACCCCAGCTGCCTGAGCCCAGACACTTTCCTTAAAAGAGATCCCAAGGATTCCTGTGAGGACTTCCTGCTTTCTTCTTCTTTTTCCAGCTGTGGTTATGAATCCCCCACACCTACTGCTTTTTCCCAGGTCCTTAGAGATGCCCCAGGCACCAACAGGCTCAGCCCCCTGCATGCTCTGACTTTGATGAGGGGAGAGCGCCAAGTTCACCCTTCTGGAACAGCTTTCCCTGTGTCTTCCACGACAAGGGAGCTCTGAGCTCACCTGGAACAGCTTTCCCTGAGTGTTCCACGACAAGGGAGCTCTGAGCTCACCTGGAACAGTTTTCCCTGTGTCTTCCACAACAAGGGAGCTCTGAGCTCACCTGGAACAGCTTTCCCTGTGTGCTCCATGACAAGGGAGCTCTGAGCTCACCTGGAACAGCTTTCCCTGTGTCTTCCACGACAAGGGAGCTCTGAGCTCACCTGGAACAGTTTTCCCTGTGTGCTCCATGACAAGGGAGCTCTGAGCTCACCTGGAACAGCTTTCCCTGAGTGTTCCATGACAAGGGAGCTCTGAGCTCACCTGGAACAGCTTTCCCTGTGTGTTCCATGACAAGGGAGCTCTGAGCTCACCTAAAAGCACCATCATCTTCCTCTCTGGGAGCTGAGGGGATAAAAGCACCATCATCTTCCTCTCTGGGAGCTGAGGGGATAAAAGCACCATCATCTTCCTCTCTGGGAGCTGAGGGGATAAAAGCACCATCATCTTCCTCTCTGGGAGCTGAGGGGATAAAAGCACCATCATCTTCCTCTCTGGGAGCTGAGGGGATAAAAGCACCATCATCTTCCTCTCTGGAAGCTGAGGGGACAAAAGCCCCATGGCCCCCCTCTCCAGGAGCTCAGAGGGACAAAAGCCCGTGGTCCCCCTCTCCAGGAGCTCAGAGGGACAAAAGCCCGTGGTCCCCCTCTCCAGGAGCTCAGAGGGACAAAAGCCCATGGTCCCCTCTGCGGGAGCTGTGGCAGCCAGGCTGTCCCGATGCTCAGTGCAGGGATGGGGGGATGCACACACACCCCCGTGCCCAGCTCTGTCCCTGCTGCTCGCAGCCTGTGCGGCTCCAGGGCTCCAGAGAGCCCCTGACCAAAGCCAGCTGCACTCTGCTGCCCTGGGGCTGCAGGAAGGCTGCTGGGCAGGCTGCCCTTGGTGCACACGAGAGGGGACAGCCACAGCCAGGGCTGGGAAGGGTGGCAGGGACCTGAGGGGCCCTGTGGCTGGGGGCACCGGGGGGTCCCCACACGTGCACTCCAGGCCTTTCCCCCAGTCCATGCAGCACAGCTGGCACAGCCCCTGTGCCCGTGTCTCCCACACTCCTGCCAGCAGTGCCCAGCGAAGGGGGTGCTGCCAGGCCCCCCTGCTCTGTTCCCCTGCCTTGTCCTCCCCCAGCCCGTGCCTGGCTTTCCAGCAGTGGGAAATCCCCACTGCAGTTGGGGTTGGAGCTGCTCCTGCCCTGTGGAGCACCACGCTCTCAGGGATGCTAGCCTGAGCCGCTCTCTGGTCAAGGACACTTCCTTCTGGAGGCACCACGCTCCCAGGGCCCCACGCCCCTGAAAAGCTTTCCAAGTTAATTGGCTGCCCACTGAGTATTGGTGTCTTTAATCGGACACAAATCTTTCTCCAGGAAAAGCCATTTCACGGTTGAGGACATTTCACAACAAGACCTAAACAAGGAAATCACTTAATTGATGGTACAAGCTGTATATCTAGCAAAGAATTGTGTCTCAGGAGATACCAATAGTTTTTGTGTCTGAAGCAGTGCTCTAACAGCTGTCGAGACCCAGGATATTCTTTGGCTGCCTTAGATGATTCAAGACCCTGACAAAGGGCTCAAAGACCTTGGCATGGAGTCAAAAACACCTGTGCCTTTGGTTTTAGTCCATAAAAAAATTACCAACTTGGTGTGAAAATTTACAAGCCACAAGAGTTTGAGTAGAATGACAGTTAATTTGTCACAAGGTGAAAAAGTAGAATTTTGGGGTTTTAGAATGGGGGTTCAAGAGGCAAGATGGAGGAATCTGGGCGTATCCTGAACTTCTTCTTCTTCTTGTCCTCCACCTTCTGCTGGGATGGTGACACTTCTGGGTTGGCTCAGAGTGGAGACAGACTGTCTAACGTAGGTGATAGGAATTGGAAAATTATTGTAAATAAAGTACACGTAGTTCTTAGTATAAAATATTAACACCACCGCAAGGGCAGTCACTGTGCCACAACCTGACCTGCAGGACAGATCTCAGCAGGTCAGAGAAAGAATGTAATAAATAAGAAAAAATAAACAATCTTGAAAAGCAGAACCGACAAATCTCAACTTCTTTGGTCGCAGAGCTAAAAAAAAAAGAAACTTTCTAATACCTCAAAGTCATGACCACAACAAAAACCCAAGAAACAGATGGCTGTTGGCTTAGAGGAAAGCTGTGGCAGCCCTCCCTGGGAGCACAGCCTCTGCCCAGCACTCAGAGCTGCAGCACAGCCCTGGAGGCTGCTGCTCCCATAAATCCAGCCCCTCAACTCTGGCACTGCAAATAAAATAATGACAGCAAAAGTGAAATAAAAATTTCCCCATCACTTCACGTTTCTGTAGGGCAGAAAAGCAAAGCTTTACAGTTTGTCAGAAGCACCATAAAGTCCTCTTGAACCCACCTGGGAGTGCCACTTGCTAAATCATCAGCTGATTGCTCTGGAGCCTTCACTGTGCCACAGCACGCTGCTCTGAGTCCTGCGGCCACAGCTGTGTGCTCAGGGGGGCCAGGATCACCCACCCCGAGATTTGCAGCCAGAGACACGGGGCAGACACTTCCATTTGGGGTGTGAGGGCACGGCTGCTTCCTCTAGTGATTGCACAAACAAGGGGGAGAAACCCTTCCTCTGCTCTGCTGTGTTGAAAGGGGGTTGGCTGGGGCTCTTTGGCATTTCCAGTGCAGTATTCTGGTGTTTCCTAGTGATGAGATGAAGTCCAGCACAGTGGGTTCAGCATTGCCTGCCCCAGTAGCTCCAGTGTGGAGGTGCTCCTGCAGACACTCACCCCAGCTGCCTGAGCCCAGACACTTTCCTTAAAAGAGATCCCAAGGATTCCTGTGAGGACTTCCTGCTTTCTTCTTCTTTTTCCAGCTGTGGTTATGAATCCCCCACACCTACTGCTTTTTCCCAGGTCCTTAGAGATGCCCCAGGCACCAACAGGCTCAGCCCCCTGCATGCTCTGACTTTGATGAGGGGAGAGCGCCAAGTTCACCCTTCTGGAACAGCTTTCCCTGTGTCTTCCATGACAAGGGAGCTCTGAGCTCACCTGGAACAGCTTTCCCTCTGTGTTCCATGACAAGGGAGCTCTGAGCTCACCTGGAACAGCTTTCCCTCTGTGTCCCGTGACAAGGGAGCTCTGAGCTCACCTGGAACAGCTTTCCCTCTGTGTCCCGTGACAAGGGAGCTCTGAGCTCACCTGGAACAGCTTTCCCTGAGTGTTCCATGACAAGGGAGCTCTGAGCTCACCTGGAACAGCTTTCCCTCTGTGTCCCGTGACAAGGGAGCTCTGAGCTCACCTGGAACAGTTTTCCCTGTGTGTTCCATGACAAGGGAGCTCTGAGCTCACCTGGAACAGCTTTCCCTGAGTGTTCCATGACAAGGGAGCTCTGAGCTCACCTGGAACAGCTTTCCCTCTGTGTCCCGTGACAAGGGAGCTCTGAGCTCACCTGGAACAGCTTTCCCTCTGTGTCCCGTGACAAGGGAGCTCTGAGCTCACCTGGAACAGCTTTCCCTGTGTGCTCCATGACAAGGGAGCTCTGAGCTCACCTGGAACAGCTTTCCCTGTGTCTTCCATGACAAAGGAGCTCTGAGCTCACCTGGAACAGCTTTCCCTGTGTGTTCCATCCAGGATGGGTATAGTAAAAGCAGGGTAACTCCGATGTCTGGGAGAAATTACGCATCTGATTCCATTGATATCAGAAGGCTAATTAATTACTTTATTATACTATATTATTCTATATCACATTACACTATATTACACTGAATCTGCACAAGCACTCCACTCCACTCAATTGGACCTTGTGACTGTCTGCTGGCTGACAGTGTGGACATGTTCTTGGCCCTGACAGGCCAAGGAAACAAGACACCATCACTCTGGGTAAAACAATCTTTATATTGCATTCTACTTTGGCACAGCACAGGAGCAGCAAATGAGATAAGATTTGTTTTTTCTTTTTCTGAGGTTCCTCACTGTGGTTCCCAGAAAATATCCTTGGGAAGTTGTGCCTTGCTTTTCTCTGTGAAGGAGGGAGGCTGTGGGCAGCTGAGCATGTGGGCTGTGGGATGGGATGGGATAATGGGATGGGATGGGATGGGATAATGGGATGGGATAATGGGATGGGATAATGGGATGGGATAGGATGGGAGGAGGCCGTGGGATGGGATGGGGGGAGGCTGGGCAGCTGGGCCCAGAGCTGAGCCAGCGCTGCTGCAGGGCTGCTCCTGCTCTGGAGCAGATCCCTTGGCAGGCAGAGAAATGTTCTTGCCTCAGGTTGTCTCTTAACTGCTTTCAGCTCTTCATCTCCTCCTGGTCTCAGGCAGTATTTGGAGGCTACTACAGCACATCAAAGGGTAAAATCACCCTGCTCATCCTCCCTGCAAGGCCTTGGCTGTGGACAAACCAGAGCTGACCAAGCTCCTGCTCCAGAGATGCCAGTGCTGCTCACCAGGAACCCCTTTCCCACCACTTTGGTGAGGAGCAGTGAACCCCAGCACAGCCCTTTTGGAGGCTCCTGCACAAGGCACTGGGGTTCTTCCCTCTGCTCCATGAGCCCAGGGATCCCCAGGCCACGGACAAACTGTTGGACCAACATCGACCCTCCTTGGGCAGAGAAATAAAAATCTTGTCTTCAGGCTTCCAGGACAAATTACAGCCATATTCTGACTTGCTGTACAGTTGCAGTGGGTTTTTGTCCTCACTTTTTATTGGTTGTAAGGATTCATATTAAATGTAATAGTTGCAATAATTCACCAATAGCCTATTCATCTTACATACAAAAATCTGCAAATAAAATGTAAACGTGCGATATTGCTATTATTTCCATGTGAAAGAATCCGTCATGTTCTTTTCATAGATTACATAGATTATTCCACATTTTCTCTTCCTTTTAATAGCTGTACCATGCAATAAGCCATGCTGGATTGTTTGCTCACTTACACGTTTTGCCATCACTTTTTAAATCAGTGTTTCTTAGAAATGCTTTTTCATGCTTTATAACCTCATCCACGCAGCCTTATTTTTAAACAAAGTACAAGCCAGAGGTAAAACATACATGATCTTCACCTTTACAAGGAGATTAAACCCTGTGGCTATTTTTTAACCTTTTGGTTTTACGCTGTGCTCTTTTTCACCATAAACACTTGCTCAAGCACTGCAGTAATGATCCCATCTCTGGAGAGACAGGAGAAGGATTGCCCTGAGCTACACGTGGCCTTGCAGGAGGAGATGGGATTTTAAGCCCAGAGGACTGAAGGCATTTCTACTCCACATTACAGAGAGAGAGAGATCCAGAGCTCTGCCATGGCCTCTGACATTCAGAGATGTGCTGGGCACACAGCACGGTCACACTCTGAAATGCACTTTATCAGCCAGTTTCCATAGTCTAACATTCTATCAACCCTCAGACAGCCCCACTTAAACTGATTAAAAGCCTCTTGCCCATCAAAGCAAGAGGAGGAATAGGAGTAGGAGTCAGTCAGCAAAGGGCAATGTGACTCATTTCCAAGAGTCTCTGGCTCTGGTGTCCCCACAGCACGAGCTCCATGAGGAGCTGCAGAGCCAGGCAGGAACCAGCCACCAGGGCAGGGCTGGGGGTGCTGGGGAGCAGGAGAGCTCATGGAGCTGGATGGACACACTGAGCTGGACAGAGGCACACCTCCCCGAGCTGCCAGCACCCCTGGGGATGCTCATGGCACAGGTCAGACACCCAGGACAAGGCTGAGAAGGAGCCCTGGGTGACCCAGCACAGGTAACCCAGGTGGGGAGGAGACCCAGGAACCCCTGGGAATGGCTCCACTGGCCCTGCCACAGAGCAGCACTGGCACAGCGAGGTGGCACAGGCTGGGGATGGTCCCTTGTGACCTCTCACACCACCCTGGGGAAGCCCCCACAGCCCAGGACATGGCTCAGCCCTGCCTGCGAGGTCATCAGCTGTTCCCTGCTCCAAGAGCTGACCAGGTAACCTTGTGTACCTCGTGTCACCTCCTGCATTTCTGCACTGCTCTGAGCCCATGTCCCCAGCTCCTGGAGCAGGCTGCCTGCCCCAGGGTGGCACACCAGGGGCACCATGCCTCAAGGTGCTGCTGTGTGCTCCCTCGCAGGTGACAGCTCCATTCCTGCACCACCATCCTCAGAGGAGGTTCTGAGCTGCTTCTCGAGGGGCTCAGGAGGCTCTGGGCACACTGGTGTGAGGTTTCTCACCACAAAAGTTTTCAGAGCTTTTTCTCAGTTTCTCCATTCAGCAGGAAGTGATCACACATTTGGCATTAAAGTAGGATGGTATGGGAGAGGAGGGGCAGAGGCTCAGTTCCAGTCCAACCCGGAGCAGACAGGCCAGCCTGCCCCAGCAGCACATCCAGCATGAACCACTGGCTGCCAGACAGCCCTGGCTGTGCTGGGGACCGGCCTCCTCAGGATTCCTGCCCCAGGTGCTGCTGCTCTGCAGCCCTGGCAGGGCACCCAGGGTCCTGGCTGCACAGCCATGGATTTTTCCATTCATTATGGGTCCACGGGATAATTGGGAGCCCCGAGGCTGCAGTGCCAATGTGAGAGGACTGTGCAACCTTCACGTGGCCGTGTCAGCCTGGACAGCCCTGAGCAGCTCTGGGGAGTTCATCATGTGTGGGTTCATGGAGCTGCCCTGGGTGACCTGCCTGCCCCGAGGGCACAGAGCAGGAGGGATCTGTCTGACAGCTGGGGAAACCACAGAATCCAAGAATGGTTTGGGTTGGAAGGGGCCTTCAGGACCACCTCATTCCACCCCTGCCATGGCAGGGACACCTCCCACTGTCCCAGGGTGTCCCAGTGTCCAGCCTGGCCTTGGGCACTGCCAGGGATCCAGGGGCAGCCACAGCTGCTCTGGCAATTCCAGCCCAGCCAGCAATTCCCAGTTCCCAATCTCCCACCCATCCCTGCCCTCTGGCAGTGGGAGCCATTCCCTGGGTCCTGTCCCTCCATCCTTGTCCCCAGTCCCTCTCCAGCTCTCCTGGAGCCCCTTCAGGCCCTGCCAGGGGCTCTGAGCTCTCCCCAGAGACTTTCATTCAAAGTGCTTAGGTATGCTCAAGTCTTTATCACTGCCTAGCTCTTTGGTATTCATTTCAGAAATCATCCTAATAATTGTGCAAGCAAATTATAAATATACTGAACATTTCAGTAAAAGCATTAATAGAGGGAATACTCTAATTTATTTTTAATTTGTCACTAAATCATATTACCCTGAACTGAATATGTCCAGAGGAAGCCTCAGTAAAAGCAAGAGTGCAGGGGTGTGACCCAGAGTTGACTCTAACTATTCTTCTGTATTTTCAGTTTGTAGTAAATACAAACAGCCCACTAATGATTAATAAAAATATCACCTGCAATAGTGTCAGTTTTGGTTTTCAATATGAAGGTCTTAAATATCAATTTATTCTCCTGTCTTCTGGGTACTTTTTCCAGTTAGTTGCCTTTGACACACAGAAGAAAAAGGCCATTTAAACAGCAAATCATCATTCTTACCTCTGAGTATTGCCTCACTGTCACGTTGCTCCTCCAGGTGGTTTACCTGGGCAGGATCCCAGGGCAGGTGTGGTTGGTGCAGACAAGCTGGCAGTGGGGACAGTGGCACTGAGCTCACACGGGACATTTCAGGGCTGATGGAGGGAGGGAGGGAGGGAGGGACAGCCCAGGCAGGGCCATGGAAACAGGTATGGGCAGAAAGAGGACAGGGTGAGATGGGAGATTGGGAACTGGGAATTGCTGGCTGGGCTGGAATTGCCAGAGCAGCTGTGGCTGCCCCTGGATCCCTGGCAGTGCCCAAGGCCAGGCTGGACACTGGGGCTGGAGCAGCCTGGGGCAGTGGGAGGTGTCCCTGCCATGGCAGGGGTGGAACAAGATGAGTTTTCAGGTCCCTTCCCAGCCCAAGCAGTCTGGGATTCTCGGGGCAGGGCCAGCAGAGCAGGCAGGGCACAGGCAGGGCAGGCTGGGCACACCTGAACAGTAAATAACATTTGTGAGCAGTGTCAGGAAGAGATGGCTCATTTCAGGAGAGTGAAGTGCTTCAGGGGGTTCAGAGAAACAAATGCATGATTCCTGCAATGGCACAGCATTAATAGGTTAATAATTAATTAATAGGCACTGAGAGGTTCCTGTTACTGCTGTTTTGGATTTGCATTGCTCTGGTCAGTAGCTGCGGGTTCACAGGGGTCCTGAGGTTGCTTTTAGGGGGATGGAGAAGGGAGGAAGGACTCACACTCTTCCTTCAAGGCAGCAGAAGGCTCCAGAAGGCGCCCGGGCTGTGCGGAGCTCTCAGCGTGCTGCATGGCTCGGATGCAATTAAGGCAGAAATTGGCACAGATCTCCCGGGCTTTCCCGCACACCTTCCACCTCACTCGGGTTAAACCCTGCTTTCCTCCTGCTGGTGGAAGGCTCTGCTGCTCGCAGTGACAGCGAATAAAACGTCCCCTGTCGGGTCCCAGCTCGGACGAGCAGTGCCAGGCGCAGGACAGGAGACGTGCTCGGGCACTGGCACTGCAGGACTTCTCCTTCCAAGGAGCCTGTGCTTCACCCCGTCCTCCAAAGCAGCACAGAACTGACCTTTCCACACTAAAATGGGCAGTCCAGGTATTTCTGTCCTTTGGCCTAGTGAATGGTTCAGCACAAAGGCTGTTTACAGACACTTTTTTAAATTTAAATCTCCTTTTAAAAGGGTTTCTTGAACGCATGCTCAAGCGCTTCATTTGGGTTTCTCTTTCATCTTTTCTGATCTCCACAATTTTCTCCAAATCCTCTGGGATTTAATTAGCAGCTGGGAAATGCCGGGAGCCTCCTGTCTCCCTGCAGTGTGCAGGAGTGACCTGGGGCTGCGCAGCCCCCATCTCTCTTCCAAATAACTCCTGAAGCTCTGTGGGGCAGGCCAGGGCTTCAAGTGAATATTGCAGCCCAATTTTGCTCAACTTGTCAGGCTCAGGTGGAAATCCTACACACCAGAATCTGGCACCTACATCTGCTCAGTCAGATGGGCCTGTGACAGATTTGGAAACAATATTTACCTGTACAGATATAAACACTGAAATAAATACTGATTTATATCTTTAGTTAAGAGTGCTTAGAGACATTCTTGTCAAAATATTTTATTTCTTGAAGATATTTTCTGCTAATTCTTAGCAAGATTCACGTAAAGCTAACACAGCTGAAGTGCTTCTGCTGTTTGATAAGTTTGTAATTAAATCCTGAACCTCCTCTGTTCCCTCAGTGGATTGCCAGGAGCGTGCCTTAGAGCATGAAGGTGTCTCTGGTGTGTGCCCAGGAGCAGAGCTGGATGCCTGGACGTGGCTGGGCTGCCACACTTCCCATCAGCAATCACTGAAGGTCCCCTGCACACCTGGGGCAGAGGCTGCTCTGCAAACACACAGCTGTGTGCAGCTGGGCACCAGGGCTGGGCAGCACACAGCACAGGCTCACAGGCACACTTCATTAAGCCATGAGCACTACAGGTGGAAAACACCTCCTTGGTCTCGGTGGAACCAGCCTAATTAAGTTCAGTTTTCTATTAGATCTCAGCGATAGCTGCACGGAATTGGGAAAAGCAATTAACTCCTTCAGAGGTCAGATGTGGTGGAGCTCCATGGACAAAGGCTGTGCCTTGGGGGGTGAAGCAGCTCAGGTGAAACCCATCAGTGCCCAGCAGCACAAAGCCCCTCTGCTGCCCAGACACATTTTGAATATCTCATTGTCCCTCAGCTAAAGGTGGGGATCAGGCATGCAAAGGCCCATGGTGCTGCTCCCGTGGCAGGTGGTCTCTCTGGGAAACTCGTGTCAGATTTGGCAAAAACACAGTAACATCTGTCCCAGAAATTATCATCGGGTTCTACAATCGTTTTAGATGGCATTTGTGTAAAACCAGGCAATGTTGCACTAGCATGGAAGAGGATACAGAGATAGATAAAAGGTAAAGGTACAAAGATAAAAGGTATAGAGATAGGTAAAAGGTTCAGAGGGTCCTGTGAGAGCTGATCAGGTCTCGCTGTGGGTGTCTGGCACACGGTGAGAGGGAGGGAGGTGGATCAGCACAGAGCACAAGAGATGGCCCAGACCATTACAGACCTGTCAGCCCCACCCCAGGAGAGGGAGCCAGGCAGGTGCTGTGGAAGTAATCAAGAGACAGCTACAGAATAAGATACAGTCTGGGCTGGTTTGACAGAATAATTACCTTCTTTTTGGACAGGATTCCAATTTTAAAAGTCTCACAGGGCACTCAAGGAAACTTCAGCAGCGCCCACCAGCTGGGCCAGCATCCAGGAGGGGTGTGGGAGCCTGGGGAAGCTCTGCAGGAGCAGGGATGTGGGGGAGCCAGAAACCAGTGTCCAAGGCACATCCTGGAAGAACTGCCTCTGGGGGAGAGAAGGGGAGATGGGACAGTCAGGGGACACCTGCCAGGGAAGCCAGAATGGGGGAAAAGGGGAATTTTCATAGAACCACAGAATCCTGGAGTGGTTTGGGTCGCAAGGGACCTTAAAGCTCATCTCTTTCCACCCCCTACCCTGGGCAGGGACACCTTCCATTGTTCCGGGTTTCTCCAAGCCCCATCCAGCCTGGCCTGGAGCACTCCCAGGGCTGGGCAGTGCACAGCTCTGGGTGTGGAGGGGCCCAGGGGTCAGCCTGGCTGCTGCTGGAAGCTGAGTCTCTGCTGGCAAGGGCTGGACAGGCTCCACAGGAGTCACCAGCGATGTGACAAACTGATCACGGGCCTGGGACTTTGTAATGAGGACGAGATTGATTCTGCTGGTTTTGCTGCTGTTCAGCAGTTGTCTAACTCATCCAGGAGTGTGCTGAAGAGCTCCTGGGGCCTCTGCTGGGAGGAAAGCATCCCCAGGCCCCTCTGGCTCTGTAATGTGTAAATCCCTTAATCTGTGCATGAAACACAGGCAGTGAATCTGAGCAGTTACAAACCGAGCAGGAACCGAATTATTGTGCTTTAATTGAGAATGAGGAAAAGCATGCTTATTAGCAGACTTAATCCTGACTTTGGGAAGAGCAATAGAGGGTGTCAAGATGAGACAACTGCTCTTCCCAAAACAGACCATTTGCAGGCATCTACACACAGGGATGAGGGACACACACAAAGAGAGCCACTGGCACCTTCCTGGACCATGTCCCATTCCTGTCTGTGGGAAACAAGGAGGAGAGAACTTTGGATTCATCAGAATGGTTTCTGATGAACCAAGGTGATCAACAGATGCCTTGACACGAGGGAAGGGAGCAAAGGGACCAGCATAGGCTGAGCAGCAGTTCATTGGGGCTGCTCACTCTCTGCCTGCACACAAAGGCTCCTGGCAGAACCTGTTTGCTGAGAACAGCAGGAAAACTCCTGCCACTGGTGAGGTCTCCAGTAGCCCACTCTGCCTGAGGAGGTGGGTGGTGAGGGGCCACTCTTTCCTGCCCAGTCTGGGGGCACCACTGGAGCCATCCCCAAAGGCACGTGAGGGCTCCTGAGCTTCAGCTGTAAGTGACTAGCCAAAAACTGCTGCTTTGAAACAGAGGAGAGAGGAACAGGTATGAAACGGGATTAGAGTTTCAAATGGTGTGAGTATCTAGGAGAAAAGCACCTACGTTTAAAAATAATAATAATTATTATTATTAATAAATAAATAAATCCAGACTGCAATATGCTCTTTGCTTCTTGTGCCAGGGGCACTGTGTTGGAATCACGAGGGTTTCAGGCCCTTCCTGCCCATGAAGGGTTTTCCTGGACAAACTGATTGTACAGAGCCAAGAGGGATGCAGTGCAGCCCAGGGACTGGTGATCCCAGCTTGGGAGGAGCACCAGCAGCCAACAGCCCAAGGAAATGTCCTTCAGCTCTCACACACACCTGTATTTTCCCGGCTGACTTCACCAGGAGCTGCAAAGCTCCTGGCTCTGCCCTACTCCTTTGTGTTCCCAGTGTCAAGGCAATCCTGTGGAATTACATTGTGAGGTCAGAAGTTTCCTGCTTGGATCTTCTACTTACTTAATAGAAAACTCTTTCTGCAGGGAATGTCCCATCAGCCTCTGTCCTGCAGCACAGGAGGATGAACGCTGAGTTCTGCTCTGACCTCGTTACCTGAAAGGGCTTTGTGCCAGGGTTAGCCACACCAGAGCTCTGGGCAAGGACTCATCAGGCAGCTGGAGGCACTGGGGCAAGGCTGTGCCCATCCCCTCCTCCATGCCCACTGCCTTCCCTCCCATTCCCAGGACACATAAGCCTCTCTGCAGAGCAGGATCTATTTCTGGCATGCTAATCAAGACACCTGTTAATCATGTCTAAGTACCACAATTAAGATCTGACCTGATAAGCAGCAGGTATGGCAGGAGCCCAGTTCTCCGGTTTGCTTATTTTGCTTGAGGTGTGGGTGTCTGCTTCAGTTTTTGTTCATTTTCATAGGCTCACAAAAGCACAGAACGTGCTGAGGTGGATGGGACCCACAAGGATCACGCAGTGCGCCCAAGGACAGTTTCTGCAGTAGCGTGTCACCGCTCATCCCTCGGTGTCCCAGTGGAGCACAGCATCCCTGACAGGACTGGCCAGCTCGCTGCTGCTGGCAGAAAGTTAATTAATCCTGTTTCACAGAGCTGGGCCACTGGAGCCTCAGTGAAGCGGCTGCAGAATTGCTATAACCAGAACTTCTTCTTATTACAGCCCTGGAGTAATGGAAATATAATTACTTCACTTGCAGCAAGCCTGGGTCCCCAGCAGCCTACCTGGAGAGCCTTTCATTCCAGCTGTGCTCCTGGGAGCAGGGGCAGCTCTCAGACAGGGTTCTCTGACCCTCTGTGCTGTACTGCAGACGGGCTGAGGCCACTCAGGCTGGTGGTTTTATCGTGTACCAAATTTCAACCAACCATTCCTCTGTGCTCAGGCTTCAGTAGGGCACCAAACCCATCCCACAGCCTATGGGTAGGGTCAGCACCTGCCTCCCACCCTTGCTGCCCAGGAGCTGCACCTCCTTATCTACCAGCAGGCCTGGGAGGACCTGCCAGTGCTGTCTGTGACAGGCAGGTGACAGCAGCCTGTGAGAAACAACTGCCCACTTTGAAAATTTAAAGAGGTTCATTAAACCTTAACAAAAAAACAACAAAAGGACTACATAAGGAAAAAGCTGCAGCACTAGGGACTGCCCCTCATACATACCATGTGGCAAGTTCTTCTTCAGGATGGAAGTTCTGTCTTTTATACCCCTGGGGGTTGCTCCAGCCAGCCCTGGCCCCACCCAAAGTCTGTCAGTCAGCTCTTCTTTGCCATTTATCAGCGGAGATTGCTTTCTTGTAACTTGATTGGAGGTCAGGTGTTACCATGCCTCACCCCATAAGCACCAAGCTTTTCCATTCCCAGCTGCCCCATGCAAGGGACACACGTGCACACTTCTTTTACCTGTCCTAGATAGCCCCAGCTGTCTGATGGTCACAATACAGGGGGGGAAAAGGGAACTGTGGGGAGAACAGACGGCAACTAAACTACAATAACGTAACTATACATCCCTACAGCTTTTCTTAATATTCACACAATAGTTATCCCTTAATTGCGAGAGCCAATCATCTCATTGTCCATCCATACCAAGCCCCAGCCCGGCCCTGCGGTGGCACAGAGCTGGGACACGCCTGGCAGGCACGGGGGCTGCCCACAGCCACGTACCCTGCGAGCCCACGCACCCCGCACAGACAGCAGTGCCCATGCACCCCCGAGCCCCACACGGACAGCAGTGCCCATGCACCCCGCACAGACAGCAGTGCCCACCTTCCCGCACAGACAGCAGTGCCCACCTTCCCGCACAGACAGCAGTGCCCACCTTCCCGCACAGACAGCAGTGCCCACCTTCCCGCACAGACAGCAGTGCCCACCTTCCCGCACAGACAGCAGTGCCCACCTTCCCGCACAGACAGCAGTGCCCACCTTCCCGCACAGACAGCAGTGCCCACCTTCCCGCACAGACAGCAGTGCCCACCTTCCCGCACAGACAGCAGTGCCCACCTTCCCGCACAGACAGCAGTGCCCACCTTCCCGCACAGACAGCAGTGCCCACCTTCCCGCACAGACAGCAGTGCCCACCTTCCCGCACAGACAGCAGTGCCCACCTTCCCGCACAGACAGCAGTGCCCACCTTCCCGCACAGACAGCAGTGCCCACCTTCCCGCACAGACAGCAGTGCCCACCTTCCCGCACAGACAGCAGTGCCCACCTTCCCGCACAGACAGCAGTGCCCACCTTCCCGCACAGACAGCAGTGCCCACCTTCCCGCACAGACAGCAGTGCCCACCTTCCCGCACAGACAGCAGTGCCCACCTTCCCGCACAGACAGCAGTGCCCACCTTCCCGCACAGACAGCAGTGCCCACCTTCCCGCACAGACAGCAGTGCCCACCTTCCCGCACAGACAGCAGTGCCCACCTTCCCGCACAGACAGCAGTGCCCACCTTCCCGCACAGACAGCAGTGCCCACCTTCCCGCACAGACAGCAGTGCCCACCTTCCCGCACAGACAGCAGTGCCCACCTTCCCGCACAGACAGCAGTGCCCACCTTCCCGCACAGACAGCAGTGCCCACCTTCCCGCACAGACAGCAGTGCCCACCTTCCCGCACAGACAGCAGTGCCCACCTTCCCGCACAGACAGCAGGGCCCACACTCCCTGCACAGACAGCCATGCCCACATCCCCGCACAGACAGCAGGGCCCACACACCCCCGAGCCTCACACACCCCGCACAGACAGCAGTGCCTACATACCCACACAGACAGCAGGGCCCACACACCCCCGAGCCCCACACACCCCACACAGACAGCAGTGCCCACATACCCGCACAGACAGCAGGGCCCACGCACCTCTGGGCGCTCTCACTCCCTAATAAACGGCTTTTCAGGCCATTCACAAGGCAGAGAAAGCAAAACCCCACTTCCATCCAGCGTTTCCTTTGGGTTGTGCTGCAGCAGGCCCTCTGAACGTGCTTGGCCGTGCTCAGCAGGGCTGGGCATAGGCTGTGCCTGCCTCTGCTGCCACCACGGCGTCACCTTCCCGTCCCTGGGGTCTGTGAGCTACCCTGCCATGGGGACAGGGCAGGGCCCGGGTGCTGTGCCCTGGCCTGGCCGCGTGCTGAGCTCTGTGCCACAGCAGGGCTTTGGTCTGCCTCACCTCTGCAACGCTCCTCCAGACCCAGGGACAGCCACCCCCACCATCCACCTCCTGCAAGGCCACAGCGGCCAGCCCACCGTGCTCCTGCAGCCCCTCCCAGAGACCAGCACACCTGCGAGAGCGTGGCTGCACTCCTGGGGCTCAGGCAGGTGTCCCAGAGCTGCCCAGGGGCACAACAGGCCATGGATGCCTCATTTATACCACCTGCCGATACAGCTGAATTTGGTGAAAAAAATTCAATGATGTATGTGATAGTCTAGGTGATACACGTGTAAATTCAAGTGACACATGTGATTTGAAATATTGAAGAGCCTCAGGGTAACAGGAAAATAAAACCCAAACCACCCCCCCACCAGCATGAGCAGAAACAAACTGAAAAATCTAAGGTAAACAAAGAGAAAAGGAACATTATATTTTCAACCTTGTAAAGCACAAAGCATTAGTAAATAGATGCTTAAGGGTATAAAACAGTAAAAAGGTACAAAAAGCACTGAGGCAATGGGGTTTTTTACAACAAAATAATTAATATTATTATTCTTCTGTTGGCCTCAGCTGAACTTTCAGAGATTCAGGCAAGCTCTCACATGCTACAGACAAACAGGACTGCAGCACTCCGTACTGCTGTTTCTCCCTTGTAGGCAATAAATACATCAACTTCCTTGAATTTCATCCCCACGTAATGAGCCAAACTGTTATGACAGCAAAACATATGCCTCTTGCATCTAAACACTTTCAATACCACCTGTTTTGGGATCCTTCTTCATTAAACGGGTTAGAAAGGAAATCAAACAGAGCTTTCTCCAGACAAAGTACCTCAGGGGGTGGCAACAGTTGGGAAGTTCAGAATAAGCTGCATTTTATCATTCTGATGCTTCATGAGGTAAAAGGAGCAGGGAGGACCAGGGGGATCATCAGTGTGGGGAAGGGTCAGCAGGCAGGTGAAGGTGGGAGGATGACAGTCACAGAGGGGTTTGGGCTGGGAGGAATCTCAGAGTTCATCCTGTTCCAATCCTATTCCACCCCTGCCATGGCAGGGACACCTCCCACTGCCCCAGGCTGCTCCAGCCCCAGTGTCCAGCCTGGCCTTGGGCACTGCCAGGGATCCAGGGGCAGCCACAGCTGCTCTGGGCACCCTTCCAGGGAAGGATTCCTGCACAACATCCCATCCATCCCTGCCCTCTGGCAGTGGGAAGCCATTAAGATCCCAAGACAGGTCTCAGCCAGGTTCCAGGTAAGTGGCTGCCCCCATCTCCTGTGCCCTGCCTGGCCCCAGGAGTGGCGGGTCCTGCACAGCTCGGGGAGGGCTGGCAGGGCTCTGGGCACATCATGCCCAGGGTCCCCTCCTGCACCTCTGGAGTGCTGAGGGATGGGCTGGGGTTACCCCTGGAGCTCTCCAACACCAGGTGGGCTCAACTTGGCGCTGTCCCTTTTCACTGACCAGGGATGCGTGTCCTTGGGTGGCAGGTGGTGACAGCCATAATGTTGCCTTTACCTTTTCAGCAGCCTCCCCTGCCCACAGGAGCCCTGGTGCAGGGCCATTTGCCTTCCCAGAGGTCACCCCAGCATCTCCAGTGCAGCGGGATCATCTCAGCTCTCACCATGAGGAGAAACACAAGGGAAAGGAAAGTACCAGATCAGGTGGCCCCAGGTGTGGCTTTACCTGGTCAGATAAGGCTTAGACATTAGGAAAGGAACTTGGAGCTTATCTTTCTCTTCACAGTGCCCAAACACTGGCTTTATCACTCACAGTTCATTGAATTCCAGTCATCTTGCAAGTCATGTCAGCTTCCAGATCATTTGCTGAAGAGTTGCTACTGAGCCAGTCATTCTCTAGCAGCCTTACCTTTCAAGTGATTCTATTCTATTCTATTCTATTCATTTCCAAAAAATAAAGAACTTTCCATTCATCCCCATTTTTTCTTACCTTTTTTTTTCACTTAATCTCCTTGAAAACAAGCCAGAAAATTTCTTCCAGAGCCTCCTGAACCAAAGCAGAGCACACGGCTGAGGCAAGACACTGTTTCTCCAAACGAGTTAGAAAAATCAGATTATAGGAATTCACTGCAAGAGAGCTGGAGAGGGACTTTGGACAAGGGCCTGGAGTGACAAGTCAAGGGAGAATGGCTTCCTACTTACAGAGGGAAGGGCTGGATGGGATGTGGGAAGGAATTCTTCCCTGTCAGGGAGGTGAGGCCCTGGCACAGGTTGCCCAGACTGGTCAGGGTGCAGCTGTTCAAAGAACCTTTCTTTTTGCAGGGGTTATAGAGTGACAGAATTTTGTTCAATTCATTGCCCCGAGATTAAGATTTCAGTCAGCAGAAAGTGAGGAAAGTGAGGGATTAGCCCAATTTGTGCAGTGATTAGCAGTTACAGGTGCCACAGGTGTTGCTTCCTGCACTCACTACGCCCCATTTCCTCTGAGTCCTTCCTGCCGTGCAGCATCGATTTCTCCTGGTGCAGAATCATGAGCAGCTCCAATGGATCTCTGCTAAAGCTCCCTCCCTCCTCCTGAATTCCACTGCAGCAGAGGTTTCATGCTGCTTTTGCACAGTGTATCATGCCAGTGAGGAGTTTATTATCCATTCAGCTCATTTCAGCTGTCCTTAAAAATCACTGTAACCACTCCAGTGCTGATGGAGGGCAGCTCTGACACTCGCCTGGACCAGTTAAGTGAGTCAGTGGAATAGTTATTTCAGTGCTGAATATTTGATATCACTCCAGGACCCTGGAGTCCTGCTGATTTTTGCTGCAAGGACATGCAGATATCTCAAAGCAGCTGATGGAG
Organism: Montifringilla adamsi; assembly: GCA_017590115.1. Classification (NCBI taxonomy): domain Eukaryota; kingdom Metazoa; phylum Chordata; class Aves; order Passeriformes; family Passeridae; genus Montifringilla; species Montifringilla adamsi. Next base: position 222,439 of record JAGGNK010006793.1, on the reverse strand, counting down.
ACACTCGATCCGAGCCCACCCCCAGCCCCAGCACTGGACACGTGGTGCTGGCAGCTCCGTGGGCAAGTCAGGGGCTGTGAGCATCCTTCCAGAGCCCTGCTGACATCAACTCAGACCTGCTCTCATGACTCTCCCCAGCTGACCTTCAGCAGCAGTCGGGGAAATGCAAAGCATCCTGCTGTGACATTTTCTTGCAGATTTTTGTTGCTGTGTTTTCAGAGCACAATCCTGGTTGACACTCTCTGCCAAAGTGAGGTGGATACTCTACCGCTGTTCTCTTTCTGCTGATATTTGAGGCAAACCCCAGATCAGAATCATCACCCAAACAATCAAGCAGCAGCTACATCACCCACATTTGCCACGTTTCTAGAGCGTGACAATGGCTGCAGAGTGTCAGTGCCTGAGAAACCTTCTCCCTGTGCCAGCAGGAATAAACAGTTCTCTGCTTTGGCCACAAAGCTGGAATATGTCCAGAGGAATAGCACAGTGTCTGTTGTCTCACCCTCTGACTCTGGTTCAACCATCACTCCAAAGGGGAGCATCATCTCTGATCACACATCTCTAATCACCCAACCCCAAAGCCTTTTACAAACAAGTGTTTCCAGCTGGGATCAGGAGCCCAAAGGATCATTTGGCACTCTGCTTCCAGGGCCAGGAGGGATTCAGGCACTGCATGGTGCAAAGCTCAAACACTTCTCCACTCAGTACGCCTCCTGCAGCACAGGGTGGCCCAGCTCCCAGCATGACTGGCTCTGTGGAAAGGCCCTCTGAGATCCCCCAGCCCAGATGCTCCCCCAGCACCCACGAGAAATGCCCAGGACTGTCTGGATCTAGGCAGAGGGAAGCTAAGAAGCATTTTCAAAGATGCTCCAGTGGAAAACCCAGGCCGTCCTCAGGCCCAAACTCACCTGGCTCCCCAGCCCAGGTGCCTGCCCAGCTCACTCCTGCTGACCTATCTGGGACTGAGAAACCAGGCAAGGCCTGCCCTTCATTTTGCAGAGGCACCTCAGCCATCCAGAGGACCCGGGGGCACCACAGGGCTGAGAAGCTGGGGGGTTTAGCTGACAACAGAAGATGCAGCTGCATGATGTGGATCTGTTCTGCCCATGGCTGCCAGTTTGTGCTGGTGCCACTGGTCCTGTCAGGGTGACAGTGACAGATACAGATAATTCTCAAGTGCAGCAGATGTCTGAGATTGAGCAGTTTTTGTACCAGGCTTCCCTTCCCAAATCTGAAGAGAGATTGGCTTAGAAAACAGCAAAGCAGTTAGAGCTGCCCAGGCTATTGCAGGCACAGCCCTGTGCTCTGCTCTGCTACTCATGCCCGGAGCTTCTGGCAGCCTGGAGGCAGGACTGAGATGGTCACCTCAGCACCAGGGCAGGAGTTTGGGAGGTGCCTCTTTGTTGAAGGCAGGCTTTATAGTTACTTACATATGCAGAGAGATGTTTCTCCAGTTTTGTTTTCAAGGTTTTGCATGCAGAAATCCTGTACAAGACCACATCAGCTAAAGGCAGGAGCCAGGGTCACTTCCTGAGCTCCCACCTGTCAGACATGTGACAACGTGTGCATCCTCGAGCCAGCTGTGCAAACCAAAGGATCTTCAGGGAAATGTCACCCTTCCCATCCATTTTAGTCCCCTTCTTTCCCCAGACCTGGGGTTCCCTTGGCTCTGGTGTATCGCCTCCTGCCCTGCCAGCTTCCCACATGGGACTGGTGCCCAGGGGAGGCCCAGAGCAGTGACCCTTCCCAGGCACTGAGCCTCCAGGCTGGCTGCCCTGGAGCATGCAAGTCAGGCAGGAGGCAGCTCTGTGCATGCCCTGCAGTGGAGGGCAGTGACAGCCATGGGGCAGTGACAGCCCAGGGACAGTGACAGCCCAGGGACAGTGGCAGCCCAGGGACAGTGGCAGCCATGGGGCAGTGACAGCCCAGGGGCAGTGGCAGCCCAGGGGCAGTGACAGTTCAGGGGCAGTGACAGCCATGGGGCAGTGACAGCCCAGGGACAGTGACAGCCCAGGGACAGTGGCAGCCCAGGGACAGTGGCAGCCATGGGGCAGTGACAGCCCAGGGGCAGTGGCAGCTCAGGACCAGTGACAGTTCAGGGGCAGTGACAGCCCAGGGGCAGTGGCAGCTCAGGACCAGTGACAGTTCAGGGGCAGTGACAGCCATGGGGCAGTGACAGCCATGGGGCAGTGACAGTTCAGGGGCAGTGACAGCCATGGGGCAGTGACAGCCATGGGGCAGACAGCCCAGGGGCAGTGACAGCCATGGGGCAGTGACAGCCCAGGAGCAGTGACAGCCCAGGAGCAGTGGCAGCTCCAGAGGAGGTGATCCTGCCGTGCTCCCTCGGTGGAGCTGGCAGATGCTCCACAGCCCAAGGATTCACAGACAGGGAGCACCCGAGGGGGGAGCTCAATATTTGGGATGTCTGCAGCTTGTGAGGATGGAAACCAAGATAAACACCTGACCTATGCATGTGACACCGAGTTACCAAGGATGCCATGATTTATTCCATCTCCTCTTGCTTCCTTTAGGTTGGCTGGTTGGTTGGTTGGTTTTCCCAGGCATTAACAGGATCATCTGAAGACTGAAAAGAAATCTGAAAATCCATTAAAAAGCCCTTCAAGGCAGTGTGAAATGCTTCAGCAACTCTGCCTCAAGTTTCCAGCACGAGCTGGTGAACAGGCAGGCAAGGTGCAGAGCTGTCACGCACTGATATCTACACATTAAATTACTCATCTTAATTGGTATCTAAAGCTTTGCAATATTTGTTAATTTTATAAGACTATTTTTTTTTTTTCCTTCATGGAAGCAAACAGCATTGAAATATTAGAAAAGGAAATAAACAAAAAGATATGTTATGCTCCTTGTTGTAAGAATATTCACTGGAGACACACAAAGTTTTAATGTTAATGTCTCTGCATCACTACTCCCTGCATGCTAAAATAGGTTTGGAAATGCTTGAAAGGTTAAAGCTTTCACAAATGATGAAACCAGACCATTTTGGAGCTATAAATCCTGCTCATCTGGGAGAGTTGTTCTTGTGTAAAACCTCATGTTTTCTTGAGAGACTGAGCTGAATATTTATGCTTAGCACATCAAACACAAGGAAGGCACAGAGGTTCACTTGTCTGTGGTGGGTATTTAAGAGTTTACTGTTGATAATTAAATCTAGAAATTATAATTAGTCATTTATCCAAAGTGGAGTGCCCATTTGTTCATTACTTACCTTTCCAGCGTGGCATGGGTGCTGGCTCACCGCCTGTCCTGGAGCCACAACTTTGCAATCAGCTGTTAGCGTTTCTGATTTCATCGTGCCCTGGTGGCTCCAGAGGCCCTTTCCTGGGGCAGCAGTTGCCCCAGACCCTCTGGCCATGGGCAGGGCTGACCCCTGGCAGGGCATGGGCAGGGCTGACCCACACCCGGGGGCTCCGGGCACACAGCAGCACGCTGCCAGCTGGGCAGGTTTGCTCACAGGTCAGGCACCTGCACTCACACCACCGCTCACCTCACACCAGGACACAAATGACCTGGTCCTGAGCAAAGCAAGGTGAGCAGGGGGCCCATGGGTGGGGCTCTGAGCCAACAAGCAAAAGGAGCACAAGAATCCTGAGAAGTGAGTGAGGAGGCGTTTGGGATGGCCCCGGTGCCAGGCGTGGTGAGGTGCAGCCCCCTGTCTCTGAGGAGTGCTTGGGGCTCTGCCCGTGGTGGTCTGCAAGTGGCATGGTGGCGTTTGGCACGAAAACATCTGCTGGGGCAGCCTCTCGGGGGTAGCAGACGTGCAGAGAGAGCACAGGGACACGCTCAGGGGGCTCTGCCAGTGCCAGCACTGCACACCCAGCAGGAGCACAGGAGCTGCACAGGAGCTGCAGCAGTGCCAGCTCTGCACACTCAGCAGGAGCACAGGAGCTGCACAGGAGCTGCACAGGAGCTGCAGCAGTGCCCAGCACTGCACACTCAGCAGGAGCACAGGAGCTGCACAGGAGCTGCAGTAGTGCCAGCTCTGCACACTCAGCAGGAGCACAGGAGCTGCACAGGAGCTGCACAGGAGCTGCAGCAGTGCCAGCTCTGCACACCCAGCAGGAGCACAGGAGCTGCACAGGAGCTGCAGCAGTGCCAGCTCTGCCCTCCCCGCTGCCCGGGCAGGCAGCAGCACTCCAGGTCTTGCACAGCTGCTGCAGCTCCTGTCTGGCTCCTCCTGGCACACCAACCCAGGCTGGGCCAACAGTCAGCCCAGCAAGCAAGAAATCTGAAGTATGGGGAGGATCTGGTTCTCAGGCTGGGCTGAAATGCCTGGCAAAGGGAGAAAGGAGTCACATGGAGCTGCAAACCCCTCCTGGCACTGGGTGTGTGCAGAGGGCAGGGAGGAGACCTGGCAAGGGGTCACACCTGACCCCGCTGCATCCCTGCAGCCTCAGACTCGTCCCTCCCCCAACACCCTGAGCTGTGCTCTGCAGCCCCCCAGAAACATCCACACTGCGTTTTACCATGGTGCAAAGCAGCCATGGCAGTATCCCCAGAAGTTCTCCAGACCTCTCTGCCACTATCTGCAGTGCAATCCCACCTGCCCTGTCATTCACAAGTCCTGGGTTTTGTTTTCCAGGTTATACCAACACCTCAATGCTCACAAAAGCAATTCTGTAGCAACCTACTCTTGTCAAAATACATTTTGTGGAGTTTTCATTTCTTCTTAAATAAATAGCTTCCCCATGCAGTGAAATAAAATCCTGAGAGAAAAAATAAGAAAACAAATAAACAAAAAAAAATCCCATCTTCTCCACAAACATCACCAACCACCAACTATTTGTGGCTCTTTTGACTCTGATAAGGCAGAGCAGGATATATGGATTTATCGATTTGGTTGTTGCACTGGGATTTGTAAACATTTTCTTGGCTCAAAGCAGGTTTTCAGTGTGTCCCTGGGACTTACTTGTCGCTTTCCAAAACCAAAGGAAAATAATGGAAGCCTTAGTTTGGAATGTTTAACCTGCCATGTACCACCGTGTCCCTCTGCCAGCTGGGGTGTTCTGACCCCACGGTTTGGGAGGACACAACAGCACATGTCCCTGCTTGGTTCTTCATGTCCTGCCTCCCCTTCAGCCAAACAGAACGCGAGCAGAATATACCCATGAAAAAGCACCTGTACCCCAAAATCATCTCACCCTGAGCCCAAACTCCTCCTGTCAAAACTGTGTTCAAGCACCTGCAGATAAATTGTGCTGCTGGCTCACCCTGAGCAGCTTGTCTTTGTTGGAAACAAACAATATTCTGGAGCCACAACTCACTCTGCATGTAAACCGGGGTGGACAACTTTAAAGGCAACAGAAACCCAGCGTTATCACCCCAAGATGTAGAATGAAGCCTCACACCACAGCTCTGAACAATTCCTTCCCCCTGCAGAAGATGAGTGGAGAAGCATTTTCTCTGGAGGAAGGTGAAGGTTTGGCTGTGTGTGGGAAACCCAAACACCTCATCTGCGATGGGATCCCTGCTCAGCCGGAGCTGTCAGACTGCCTCCACCTCCCCTCCACGATGAGCATCCCAACATCACTAAAAATAGACTAGTGGTTAGGTTTTATGCAAATGACAGCTGGAATAAGACATGGTTTAAACATAGAACTTTAGGTCTCCCAAAGGAGAGGAAATGGATTGAGAGGATCCTGTTTCCCCAGTCAGGGCACCCCTGCAAAGCTGGGCCTTATCCTATGTGTTACTAAATTGTATGGATTTTACAGCAGGTGTCTTCTGCTCTCACCCAGTCACACCAGAGTCTGTGTCCTTCCAGCACCCCACATGCTGCATTCTTGCTTTTGTGTGCATTTGTAGGAGTTGACCAATTCCGTTATTATGAATTTATACCAAAAGATTCTGAGCTGAGATGCTGCTTTACTTGAACAATTTGTGTATCACAGCTGGGAGAAGCAGGCTCAGCCACCAGAGCAGTAACAGCTGCAGATCCCAGCCCCAGTGAGCCAGCTGGATCCTCCTGTCATGCCTGCTTTCCCAGGAATCAGCCCAGATCTCTCGGGGTGGCAGGGGCCCAGCCCTGGCCAGCAGCATGGGGCTGTTGTGGGGTCAGGAGGGAGCCCCCCTGCCCAGGGACACCCCGGCTGCCCCTGCTCCCCCTGTCCCTGCAGCCTCATCCAGACCCTGGTGAGCCTCCTGTGCAGCCACAGCACAGCTGGGCTGCTGGGGACACCCTCTGCCCCCACAAACAGCTGTGAAAACCAGCCAAAGGAAAGGGGAAATGTCACAAAAGTAACAAATCACACAAAGTCTGCACAGCAGCACAGGAGAAATCAGTCCAGCTGTGACCTAAGGTCAGGGATGCTCAATTGTACCCATTAACACAGGGCTGTCACCTCGGCCTCTTCCCTGTGTCAGAACACCAGATATTTTCCTCCATGTAATGAACTGTGCCCACCCTTCTGTGTCTCATTCCTCAGCTCCATCTCCTGAGCCATGGCCAGCCTGGAGCCAGCTCAGCCTTGCCTCCAAGCTCACAAAACCATTGCCAGCACCATCCATTGTTTCCCTCTGTCCTCCTGCAGAGGATGCTGAGTGGGTAAAGACTAATCTGCTTTGGACCTTGCAGGCATGCAGGAGCACGTGGAATCCTTCTCCCCAGATTTTGAGTCGTCCTTCTTCTCTAGCCCCAGCAAGGCAGAGTTTCTCCGAGATGAACCCATGGGCAGAGCCAGGTCCCCCAGCTCGTGAGGAGGATGTGCTGATGTAATGCCAGGGGCAGAAACTGCTGGGGAGCTGTTTTGATGGGGAGGAAAGCAGCAGCAGAGCTGGTATGAATCACTGCCAATTGCTAGGATATCTAAAATTACACAAAACATCTACACATAGTCTGGAGAATCACAAGCTGAGTACCAGGCAGTTTCCTCCCTGCTGCCAGCAAGTTACAGATGAGCTGATTTGGTTTAATCCTTTCCAAGCAAAATATATTATGATTGCTCTGCCTGGGTTGTCACAGCAAAAGCCTCTCCAGGCTGTGACCACCAGCATGGGGGCAGGAGACAGAGGTGTTTGTCACACGGTTCTTCCTCTGCATTCACTCCTTCTCTTTGGGCCACCCTCACGGTGGGCTTTATCACACCCTGGTGTGATAAAAATGTCTTTGCTGAGCATCCAGGTGCCTTTCGGAACATGTGTTTCTGGGGTCTATTGCAGACAGACTCTTCTCTGCTCTGGTGAGCCCATGAACTGCCCCCACTGGTAAAGAGCACCCTCATACCTGACCAGAAATGCAGATTTATCATATTGGCATTCACAGCTGCCCCCTGGGCAGTGCCCAGCCCATTTGCCAAAGAATTTCAGGTTAGGATCATCATAATTTGCCCCACCCTCAGAAACAATTCCACAATAATGAAAAAGAAGAACCTGTTTAATAAAATAGCACCTCTTTGCCAAGGAGAAGAATCACCATTATTTAACATGCAAACTCAATTACACCATGGAAATAGCAGAGCTTCTGACTGCAGTGTTGTTAAAAAGTGTTTTCACATACCATGCGAAGTAGCTGCAAAAGCAGATTGTGAGTTTTTAGAAACATGATTCTTAGCAGATGAAATCTCAGCCAGTAGTAGGCAAGAGCCAAGAAGTAGGAGCATTATCACCATCAACCCTAATTTAGGAAAACATGCTTGAAAAAACTGCTCCAGCCAAATGTGTATAACATTTGGCTCCGACTGAAATCTCACCTAAACCAATATGTCACAGGCAAGGCAGGGTGGAACTGGAGATCCTTGGTCTGAAAACGACAGAGCTGGAGCTCCTCTCAGGCTGGCAGCCACCCTCAGGGCTCCAAGGGTGCCCAGGGAAGTGTGGCAGCCCCATCTCTGGAAGTGCCCAAGGCCAGGCTGGACAGGATTTGAAGCAGCCTGGGATAGTGGAAGGTGTCCCTGCCAGGGCTTGGGCTGGAGCAGGATGAGCTGTAAGGTCCCTTCCAACCCAAACCCTCCTGTGATTCTATGATTTGGAAGACTCTTTGTTTCCCAAAGCTGGTTCCCTCTCTCCTGACACTGTAAGGCAGAGAAAGCTCCCTGCTTGCACCTCCCAACACCCAGAGGAGCTGAGGCCCCTCAGCACAAGTGTGTGTGCTGTTTTCCACCTGATTCCAGCACCAGCCCAGCCCTGCACGAGGCTCTGCTGCCTCCAGTTCCCCCAGGAAATGAGGAGTTCAGAAGGCAGAGAGGATGGCAATGATCTCTACAGCTTCTGCAAGTCAGGAAACACCAACAACTGCAAGGAAAATCAGAGCCCAAGGGCCACGTCAGCCCTGCACGCTGGCATCAGAGGGCTCTGGGGCAGGGACACTGCAGCCCCGGGCACTGCTGATGGGAGCTTCATTCCTGCCAGCACCACCAGCAGCACACAGAGGTGGCTGAGCTGAGCTGGGCTGAGCTGAGCTGGGCTGGGCTGAGGTGGTGTGAGCTGAGCTGAGGGCTCCGTGGGCTGTGCAGGGCTCAGTTCTGCTCCCGGGCTCTCGGGCAGGCTGAGGGCTCTGGCCTGCTCTGTCCCCCCAGCCTAGGAAGGGCTCTGCTCCCAAAGCTCCTGCTCTGCTGCAGTCCTCCAGCCCAGCTCTGTGTCCTGCACCCTCGGAAGAGGCTGCCTTAGCTTAGGCTCTCCCATGGCTCCTTCTGGCTTCCAGCTCCAGCTCTGAGAGCTTCCAGCAGCTTTCATAGCTCCAGGACTAATTTAGATTTTTTTTCGTGCTTTGCCACATTGCAGAGCAATTAAACATTAAACATCAGCAGTATGGCAAAGGCAAATCTACAGCTTCTGTCTGGGGGACAGACAGCATTTCCCCACCATTCCAAGATGTTTAGCCATACGTGGCTCCTTCCCAGGAAAACAGGTCTCTGCTTCAGGTCACAGTGAGCAGGTCTGTGGGTTTCTCCCTGGGTAATCCCAGCAGCACACCCAGGCTGCTAGAATTCCCCTCCCCTGAGCGCTGGCACTTGGAAGCAGTGGGCCTGGTGGAAAACACGTGGAGTTTCCCATTCCCTGCCACATTCCCTGTGTGCCCACGGGGCTGCTCTGCTCTGCCCAGAGCAAGGCAAGCACAGCTGGGTGTTCTACAGCCAGCAGCCACCCTGGGCAGGGAGGCATCCAGCAGGACAAGGCTGACAGGAGGGCAGGATGGATGGGATATTGGACACCCGTGCCAGGGCCGGGAGAGGCAGGAGAGAACACCCGTGCCAGGGCCGGGAGAGGCAGGAGAGAACCCCCGTGCCAGGGCCGGGAGAGGCAGGAGAGAACACCCGTGCCAGGGCCGGGAGAGGCTGCTCCAGCCTCCCGCTCGGTGCTGCTCCCAGGGACACCCTCCAAGCCCAGCTCCCGAGGCAGAGCCCGTTTCATGCTGGGAGCAGCAGCAGGAGAGCTGCATCTCTGGACGAGCAGAGGGTGGAAATGCTGGTGCCTCATGCACTGGAGAGCCTTTGTCACGGGCACCCCAGCTGTGCATCCTGCCTGTCCTGCCCCCTGGCAGGGCAGGAGTTCTCCTAAAGCCCTAGAGCTGAGATTTCCCACATAATTCATCACACAAGGAATTTTACCAGTCACAAATGAGTGATAACTGAACAGTTTGTCCTGATGCACATTTCAGCTATCATTCAGAGAAATCATCAGTACTAATGCTATTGGTCACTTCACCCAAGGAGAGAGGGGAATGGTGAAAAGCAAAGTACAGGTTCCTCTACTGGCGTTTCATAGGGTCTCAGAACCATTAATTTTGGGAAAAGGCCTCTAAGGTCACCAAGTCCAAGTCCCTGCCCTGGCAGAGGGGTGGAACGAGAAGAGCTTTAAGGTCCCTTCCAACCCAACCATTGCATCACTCTGGGCAGTACCTGGCTGGGGCAGGCTCTGCAGAAACCTCTCTGCTCCTGCCACTGCTGAAGTCTTTCGTTCTGCAATGTGCAGAGAAGCACTGGCTGAGCCTGAGCCCCAGCCCCAGCTCAGTCCCAGCCCATCCCAGCCCTCTCTTCACACCCCACAGCTGCTGCTGCTCCATCTGACTGCCCCAAGGATAGACACAGGATTCACATGGCCATGGGGTCAGGGCCAAAACTATCCAAGGCAATAAAATCATTTTATGGCACAAAATTGTTTATGGCAATTCTTACCAACAATTATGCATGAGAATCACACACATATGGGGATCAGAGAATTTCAAACTTCACCTCCACCAGAACCATGGGCTAGTTACGTCAGTCTTTCATGTTTGGTTCTGCCTACCATTTTTGATTTAAAAATACATGATATCCATGTAGCTCAAAAGAACTGACAAATCAGGGCAGGAAGCAGGTTCTAAAGTGTTAATACATAGGGAGCTCTTTGTGACATATAATTATCAATTTGTGCAGTGACTGCATAATTAATATGTGGTCTCATCTCATTCTCTTTTAAATGTATTCCCACACTGCCTAGAAGTTGTTGGCTAATGAATTAAACAGTTTGATGTTGATGAATCACAATTTTGCCTATCAATATTAAAATATTGCCAGAGGTATGTTTTCAGTTTGGGTCATGAAAGTTTAAATTGTAATACTGTAAGAAATGCAGCATCCTCTGTTCCCAAGCTTTGCTGCAAAATCAGAAGAGTCCAAGTTTTGTTTTCAGATTTGAGGGCTTTGAACTATCTTTATTTGCTTTCTTCCATTGAAGAAATGACAGGAACATAAGGTATCTTACAAAACTTCAGACTTATCAATAATAGCATCTAAAACAGAGAAATCCAGTTACTCGGGAAACCTCAACTCAAAACTAGCTTGTTCCTTGGACTATGATTAATGTGGTAAGTGAGACCAGATGGTGAACACTTTGAGAAGCCTCCATGCTCTGAAGAAGTGTTAATTACCTCCAGAGCTGCAGCAAAGGGATAATGGGGAAGAGCAGAGCCCAGCCCTGCTCCAAAGGGACGGGGAGCAAAGGGTGCCTTGGCAAGAGACTCACCAAGTCCAACCATCAACACAGCACCACCACCACGTTCACCACCAAACCATGTCCTCGAATTTGAGTCCCAAGGGCTCTGAACCCCACAGAAATAACATCCCAGCCATCCATCCAGCCCTGTGTGTGCTATCCTGCCTGAGTTTGTCAGCTTTCAGCCATCACTGACTGGCTTTTCTGGGCTTTATTTCTGCTGGATTAAAAGAGCTGTTAGAAGCTGTTTGTATTTCTGGCTGCCAGCTCTGCAAACCTCTCCAAGGCTCTGACAACTGAGCCAAGTCTTTTCCTGGGAATAGGGGAAGCATGAGCTCCAAATAATAGACTTCATATGCTAAACTTAATCTTCAGTGACACCTGTGCAAACAAAATGCCTTTGAAGGCATTGCTGAAGTATAATTGACCAGCCACATGAGCAGAAACCCCTGGAGATGCAGGAGACAGCTCAGCCTGCTGCTCCCACAGTGTCAGGGCTGCAGGAGGAAAAAGGAGCTCAGACAGCTTCTGTGTCACTCAGACATCGGGACACTCCTCACAGGAAATAAATTTCTCTAAAAAATGTCCTTCTAGCATGCAATTCCCTGATCAAGGGGTGATCCACAGCCAACAAGATGAGGGACTAGCACCTGAGCATGAGGGCTGTGTGAGGATGGTGCAGCAGCATCACCCCTCTGTAGAAGCAAGGGGACAGGATCACATGGAAGGCCCTGCCAGGGAAATTGCCAACTCTTCTCACCAGTTTGGGCCTGGCAGCTGGCAGACAAACCCCACCAGTCCCAGCATGCCCCCAGTGGGTCTCACAACTCACAAGCAGCATCACTCCAGCACAGGAGGCATCTGTCCCACCCTGGTTCCCAGGCACTTTCCCAGGAAAGTGTAGCGTGGCCAATTATTTTGTGTGAACCACTGTTTAATTGACAAATTGACCAGAAAAATAAGCAAGGAAATTGCCCCCTCCCCACACCTCCAAGCACCAGCTTGAGCTCTCCTGCAGCAGGGAGAGGAGCCTTTGAACAGAGACTGAAGTGACACCTGGACCTAGGAGAAATCTTAATTGGATATAAGAAAAGATTTTGTGTATTCAGCGTAAAGGAGACTAAGCCACTTAGAAAAGGATCAAACAAATCCTCTGATGTGGGTCGGTATCATTTGATCAGCACTCGGGGCCTTGAAAGTGAGCAGAGATTTCCCCTTTGGCTGGGGAAGGAGGTGAGGCAGGGACAGTGGGAGGGGGTGGGACAGGAGGGCGTGTGAGGTCACTGTCAAACCAAACCATGGTTCTGCAAAAAGCACCCCCACTCCAGCGTGGGGGAGCAGAGCCCTGCACATCTGCTCAACTCCCAGCTGTGGTCACCTGCAGGGACAGGATCCACAGCAGCCACCCCTCCTGCACTGCCCTGCCATGTCCCTGCTGTCTCTTTGCTCTAGTGCCTAATAAAGACATTTCTTGCACACCCACAAGTCACACAAGCTCACACAGAGCTTCTGAGGCTCTGTGGAGGAGGAAATGCCCAGGTAAAATCCACACGAGGCACAGGGCTGTGCTCAGAGCCCTTGGGAGGGAGGGGCAGGGCTGCACTGCAGAGCTCTGGGATAACAAATGTAGGATTGCAGCTGGCTGGACTCAGAGAGTCACATTCAGAGAGCCACATTCAGGGTAGGGGTGAAGGCAGGAAATCCATGGCAGCCAGGGAAACTGGCTCCCTGGAGATCTCAGCAGGCCCAGGCTGCAAGGGAAGATGGAGGAGTGGGAGTAGCTAACGGTACCTGGGGTGAGAAAAAGATGATGTAGGAGAGCTGAGATTCCCTCCTGGTTCTGTGGCCACTGGGGCACAGACCTGGCTGAGGGTCGATATTCCACAAGATCAGTCCCCCAAAAGGCTTGCGGATCTGTGCCTCATTTCATGGAATAAAGAAAAAAGAAAACGAGCCCCAAGACAAGATAAAGGACATTGAGAGCATCGTCTCTGCCTCTCAGAGCAGCACTGACGCTGTGTCAGATGGAAACTTCCCAGAGGTATGAAATGAACAGCCCAAAAGCGAGCCCAAGGTAAAGCAGATTGCAATTGCACAGCAGTGAGATTTTGCTGTTTCACTATGGATTTCCTGTAGGGGAAAGAAACACAGAACACAACAGCCTCGTGAGTTAGCACAAATAAACCACGGGCAATAACCATGAGCTCTGAGGACTCAGCTGCCCCCACAGCCCCAGCTCTGGCGGTGCCGTGATGCCGCGCCAAGGGCGGCCCAGGGCACGTCCAGGTGCAGGTCAGACACTGACTGCTCATGCAGATCCATCAGCTGACAGCTCACAGCCAGCCCCCAGGGAACCAGGAGGCTCCTTGCAAAGGTTTAAGACAGAAAGTGAAGCGTAACTTGGGTTATTTTACAAGCAAAAAGAATGAACCTAAGAAGCAAGCGTGATGAGAGCTCTGCTGCTTCGGTAATTTCACAGCTGAAAAGGTCACCTTGCAGAAAAGCCAGTTCTTTTAAAAACTCCTTCAGAGGTGAGTCTGGAGCGAGTGCCCAAGGAAAGTGGTTGTTAATGTACACTTAACCTCTGCACAGCTGAGAGGTAATACCTGAGAGCAGCTGCACCACCAGCAGCCTTAAAAACATGAATTCAACTCCACAAAATGTCACTTCAAACTGGAACAGTCCCATCAGCACCGCTGGGGCTGCACAACTGGCCCAAAAGCCGTAAAAGGAAAAGCTCTCCAGGAAGCCTGAATGTTTTGCAAGGGCTAGCAAGTGGCAGGACAAGGGGAATTAGCTCTAAGCTGAAAGAGAGGATATTTAGATGGGATATTGGGAAGAATTCTTCTCTGGGAGGGTGGGGAGGCCCTGGCACAGGGTGCCCAGGGAAGTGTGGCAGCCCCATCTCTGGAAGTGCCCAAGGCCAGGCTGGACAGGATTTGAAGCAGCCTGGGATAGTGGAAGGTGTCCCTGCCAGGGCTTGGGCTGGAGCAGGATGAGCTGTAAGGTCCCTTCCAACCCAAACCCTCCTGTGATTCTATGATTTGGAAGACTCTTTGTTTCCCAAAGCTGGTTCCCTCTCTCCTGACACTGTAAGGCAGAGAAAGCTCCCTGCTTGCACCTCCCAACACCCAGAGGAGCTGAGGCCCCTCAGCACAAGTGTGTGTGCTGTTTTCCACCTGATTCCAGCACCAGCCCAGCCCTGCACGAGGCTCTGCTGCCTCCAGTTCCCCCAGGAAATGAGGAGTTCAGAAGGCAGAGAGGATGGCAATGATCTCTACAGCTTCTGCAAGTCAGGGGAAATTGCCCCCTCCCCACACCTCCAAGCACCAGCTTGAGCTCTCCTGCAGCAGGGAGAGGAGCCTTTGAACAGAGACTGAAGTGACACCTGGACCTAGGAGAAATCTTAATTGGATATAAGAAAAGATTTTGTGTATTCAGCGTAAAGGAGACTAAGCCACTTAGAAAAGGATCAAACAAATCCTCTGATGTGGGTCGGTATCATTTGATCAGCACTCGGGGCCTTGAAAGTGAGCAGAGATTTCCCCTTTGGCTGGGGAAGGAGGTGAGGCAGGGACATGGCAGGGACACAGCAGGGACACGGCAGGGACACAGCAGCTCTGGAGTGAGGGGACAGCATCATTGCCACAGCAGGAACTGCCAGCCTCTCTGCAAACCATCCAGCAAAGGGTCCCTGGGCTGGGATCCACGAACGGATGTGCTGCTGCCGTGGTGGGGGGGCCTGCTGTCACTGCTGTCACTGCTGTCACTGCTGTCACTGCTGTCACTGGAGTCAGTGCTGTCACTGCAGTCAGTGGTGTCACTGCTGTCACTGCTGTCACTGCTGTCACTGCAGTCAGTGGTGTCACTGGAGTCACTGCTGTCACTGCTGTCAGTGGTGTCACTGCTGTCACTGGAGTCACTGCTGTCACTGCTGTCACTGGAGTCACTGCTGTCAGTGGTGTCACTGCTGTCACTGGAGTCACTGCTGTCACTGCTGTCAGTGGTGTCACTGCTGTCACTGGAGTCACTGCTGTCACTGCTGTCACTGGAGTCACTGCTGTCAGTGGTGTCACTGCTGTCCCTGCTGTCACCAGCCCAGGGCACTGCTCCTCCCTTTCCTGACCCAGATGAAGGAGGAGGAGGAGGAGGAGCCCTGCTCTGCCTGTGCAGAAGGCAGTGAGTGCTGTCCTGAGCCAGAGGCAGTTTTTGGTGGGCACCACCCGCTCAGGCCCTGGTGGGAGACACCACGGAGCATTCCTGCCTTGCAGGACAGACACAGCCTTGCCCGGCAGAGCTCAGCCTGTTTATTGATTTCCTTTCATCCAGGCGGGGTTTGCAGCCTGGCAGCTCAGCACAGCCTGTTCCAGCAGTGCCCCAGTCCCTGCCCAGAGCCAGGCCCTCTCCAGGCTCAGCACTGGTTGCCCAGACGGCCAGAGAGTGAGCAGGGCTTTGCAAACTCCTGCAGGAGCACAGGGCATCCCCTGGACAGGGCAGGGCTCACTGCTGTGCCTCACACAGGGCTCCAGCCCGGCATCCCCGTGGGAACAACCTGCAGAGCCACGTTCTGTGCCAGCCACACCTTTCCTCACCATCATCCCTCCAGGAGCTGCTGGCAGGGCCAGAGCAGTGAGAGGGGACCCAGAGCAGAGCTCAGACCAGCAGGGCAGCGCTGGTGACATTGCTGTGGGACACAGCCACCCTCCCATGGCCCACAGGACCCTCACACAGACCCCTAAGGCCCTTTCTCCATGGCAAAGGCTGCCTGGGCAGGCTCACAGGGCTCAGCAGAGATTTCCCACCCAATCTGTTCTCCCCCCTGTGCCAAGGTCCCAATAAAGCAGTTAATTTCCCAGAAATGCTCCAGTTTGTGTGTCTGTGCAGGTCATGTGCCATTATGGTGACAGATCAATCTGGAGGCTTTCCCAAGAGACAGAGGAAAAGGCTTTTTCCTCTTACTAACAGCAACGAGACACTGGCACAGGAGGTACCACAGCAATGCCAGGCATCCAAATCAAGTGGAGCCCAGTTAGTCATTACTCTTTAAAACAAACTGCAAAGTTTCGTTTTAATTGAGATAGAACTTCATCTTCAATTTCTGCAAAGCAGGTGTCCTCACATCACAGCAAAGGCCACTTCTAGAGGTGAACAGAACTGCTCTGGAAGGAGAGAGGCCAGGGCTCACCTCTGCACCTGAGCACAGAGTAAAGCTGGTGACAAGTGTCAGATCTGCTCTCAGAGATGTTTCAAAAAAAAAAAAAACAAAACAGGATTCTGGCCACCCTGAGATGTCAGTTTGCCCAGGCTGGGCCAGTGCTCTACTTTGTCAGTGAGCCAAGGTGGACAAAGGGACCTGAGGCTCAAGTAAAGTCCTTTTTGGCTTAGAGGGGGGACCTGCAAGGCACCAGCAGCACCAGAAAAATCCCCACACTAAAGGTTAAGCAGAGTCTTGGCACTGCCAGGGAGCTGCTCCTTCTGCCCCTTTTATTTTATTCCATTCCCCATCCTGATCACTCCACAGCCACTCGAGGTAAACAGCCCCACCAGCACACCCAGAGCAGGGCAGGGGGAGCACAGCTCCCCACAGGCCAGCCCATAAATTCATTTATCCTCCCTTTGCTTGGGACCAGAGCTCTGCTGTTTCCCTGTGCTCTCGACAGACGTGGGGAGCACTGATCCGTGTCAGTTTGGTGCAGTCTGATCACAGGTTTTACATCAACAGGAGTGGAAAGTTTTAAAGGATTTGCAAAGCATTGGTTCAGTGGCTGTGTCTTCTTCTTACATGTTCTCTGCTTTGCATTTGTTTTCCAATCAAAAAACCTTCAACAAAAACAGGGTGAAACACCCTCAAATGACAAATGACTTTTCTAAGCTCTTAGTCTTTACTTAAGTCAATGTAAATCAGGTACTGAATATGATTATTCATACCCTTAAAATGTGCTGTATTTTAAATTTTTTTTTTCACTGAAATGCCAACAAGAAGGAAAAAAAAGTGCCATCTCAAAGAGCTGTGCCCCCGGTACAGCTGTCTCACCAGCCTCTGAAACAAGTTTCAGTTTTTGTTTGTTTATTCCATGGGTACAAACTTGCATTAATGTTTACAAAATACTTTCAGTGAAGAGTGTGTGGATTGCAAAGCTGCTGTGGACTGCAGGGAATTGTCCTTCCAAGGAATGCTGGGGCCACGCAGCTGGAGGGTCCCCAAGGGCCAGTGGAGGTTGTTGTCTCCAAGAGGAGTCAGAGGACCAGCCCCAGTGCAGCGGGTGACAGCAGGGACAGCTCTCGCCTCCAGCAGCAGGAGCAGTGCAGGAATGCCATACAGCAGCCCGGATCTACACTCAGGATGTCTGGCAGGCTACAGTCACTTTCCCTGCCTGAAAATCCTCATCTTTTCCAATAACAGCAGAGTTTTCTCAGTAAGGAACTCAAGGACAATTAGCTGGACTCATCCAGTGAAACCCAAGACACCTCAGAGGAAGTGTTGTGGCTTGCCACAGAAACACATCCCGGATTTGTCACACTCCCGGGGTGAGGGGCAGTGCGAGGGCCGGGGTTGCTGCTGCTCCCCTGAGTGTTTCACCAGCCCCCTGAACTGAGAGCAGCAGTTATGGTTAGTCCAGTTACAGCAACACTACATTTACACTGCACACTAGCTAACCGTCATTTAAAAGTCATTAAAAACACAGCTAAAATCTCCCCAGGTGAATTCCCTGGTGTTTCTGGAAGCAGGAGCTCCTGGAGCTGGGCCCACGGGGACTGAGGGTGCTGACGCCCTCCTGCACTGCCTCTCCAGTCACACTGGGATGGACTGGGGGTCACAGAGGGGTCCCAGCGCTCAGCAGAGCTCCTCATTAGCACCAGCAAGTCTTTCATTAAAGGCAGTTAAGCTACAGCCAGAAGAAACTCTGGCAGCAGGGGTTGCCCCAGCACAAGGCTCTGCCCCAGCTCAGAGCTGACCCTGGGCTGAGCCCTCCTGATGGGCAGGAGCCCGCTGTGCCCTCCTAGCAACAGCAGCATTAAAACTGATGAGATGCTGGGTGCTTCGTCTGGTGAGCAAAAGTGTCCAAACCAGCTGAGCCATTGTGAAACACTGGGGAAGAAGCTCAGGCAACAGGAGCATCCTGGAAGCAAGGGCCAGAGGTGCCAGCTGGCCCAGGGCCATGCCCACCATCCCATGCTGGCTTTGCTGGGATCAGAAGTGACCTGACATGGCCCTGCTCCCCTGGGACACTGCTGGGAGCTCTGGTGTGAGGACAGGCCCTTCCAGCTCCCCGGATCTGCTCCTCAGCAGTGAGAGCAGAGCGGGACAGAGCAGAGGTGTCCCCTTGTCACTGCACACCCCCTGGCACACCCCCTGGCACTCGGGGCGAGGCTGGGACAGCACAGGGCACCAGGATGGCCCTGGCTGGCAGCAGGGCCCTGCTCTCTGGCTTTACCCACCCCTGATGGTGGAGAACAGTCACACAGCCCCGGGTGAGCAGCAGGAGCTCCCCCGGTGCTCCAGGGCCACCTCTCACCCCTGAGCTCACGGCTGCAAGCAGGAAGAGCTCCCCTTGCTTTGGAACCTTCAAAATGCAGCACATTCACAGCTTTGGCCCCACTGTCTCGGCAGATTTTCAAAGGACACACTTCGTGCAAAACAACTTGTCACATCCCAGCAGAGCCTTCAGAGGCGCCCAGAGGAGCCTGCTCCAGTCCCAGCTCCAGCTGCCAGCCTGGCTCTGGGCTACCCACAAACACAGGGGCAAATTCAAATTTTGTCTTTTAAGAAATTCTTACTGTCTTGTACCATTGATATCAAAGCAACTGGATGCAAATTTGATACTCAGTATGTATTTTCTTGTAGAAAACAACTCCAAAGGGATGACTAAATTACTTCTCGTTCCAGCTTGGATTTATGATTTTCTCAAATATCACATAGATGCATTTGCCTGTCTTTTTTTTTCTCCCCTTTCCAAGGTCAGGAAACTTCCTTAGCCTAAGTTTATGGGCAAACAGCCAAGAATGCAGCATTTTCAGTGTTTTACAGCAAAACATCCTTAACAAACAGCAGGACTGCCCTGAGTGTCTGAGCAGAACTAGAAGTAGAATACTGAAGCGATTCGTCACAATCAGTTTGCAGCTCAGGACATTTGATCCACGGCCTCGTGAGGCTGCAGACCAGTGGATAACCCAGGCCCTGCTTCCCCACAGCCCTGCTCCCAAGGATGCCTTGGTGCTCCCTCTGCGCTCACCTGCCCTGCCACTGGCTCCTGGAAACCCGAGGTTTATTTCTTGGACTCGAATGCAGCAGGAGGGCTTGGAGCTGTGCAGAGTGACAGCTCCAGCAGCCATGGCCTGGCTTGTCCCTGTGTTGGAGCACTGCAATCAACCAATGCCCACCTGAGGAACGATGAGCAGCGGCTGCCGAGCCAGCCCCAGCAGCCAGGCTGCGTTCCCTGCCAGGTCCTGCTGCTCAGGCTGCCCAGGCTCCAGCCAGCATCCGCAGGGCCCTCAGTGACACTGACAGGGCAGGTGGCACACGCAGCACCCGCAGGGGTTGCTCTCTCCCATCACCGTTTTTGCCAGCCCTGAGTCTCCTCTCCCCAGGACAGGAACACCTCACGCCCCTCAGTGGAACTGCCAAAGGAAAGCCTCGCACAGACCAGCCTTTCAGAGGTGATTTGTTTCCTTGACACGTTTGGAGGGGGAAAATATATTTGAAATTACTTTGGTATTGGCAAGAACAGTAGTGGGAAATGTGTGAGAATTCAAGAAGTTCCAGCCAGAAAAGGGACAGGAGAAAAAGCAAGATTTTTTAAAAAAATACAAAACCAAAACCAAAATAAACAAAAAGCTCTCATAACAACAACAAAAACCTAAAGCAAAGTAAAATCAAAATACCCCCAAAAACCAAAACAAAACCTAACCAACCAAAACACACCAGCACTCTAAGGGCACTGCTAAAATACACATTCTTTCTCATGCAAATCTTCCCTTTTCACCGCTTCATTGATCCTGAATAGGGGTAAAGACAAATTACACCAAGATAAAGCAAAGGCAGAGATACTAGACAGCCAAAAGTAAACAAACTTTTTTTGGGGGGGTGGGGGGAAACCAAAAAACAAATAGGTGAGATGAGAAGGAGCCGTCAGAGACAATTTCTTTGCCCACGTCAGTTACACTCTTGTAGCCATACAAAAGACAATTTGGGAAGCAGAAGGAAACGCCGGCTCCCCCGCCACTCCCCGGATTACTCTCGGGGGTTTCTTGCTCCGGACGCAGGCTCTCAGCCGGGCTGGGGAAGGGCTCCGTGTGGGGGGCGGCAGCTGAGCGAGCAGGAGCCGGGAGCGCTGCTCCTGCCCGGGCACAGCTGGGCACAGCTGGGCCGTGCCCGAGGGGGCACCGCGACCCCAGGGATGCGATCCCGCCGGGGGGCCGGGATCCCCTGCCAGGGCACCGGGGACACCCTGGGACACGGAGCCAGCAATTAATCACCCCGCTAATCACCCTGCACGCTCGCGCCGGGCCTGGCCGGGCTCGGGGGACCGAGACCCCCACAGCCCCCCCACCCTGCCCCGACACCGTCCCGCGCTCCTCGGGGCTCTGCTGTGCTCCAGAGCAGCCAGCTGTGCACAGCTGCAAATGAAGTGCTATCACACACCCAGTGGGACAAAGATAATGAAGATTTAATGGAAAACCATGTTAAATGTGTTGCGGGCTCCCTTCCCCTCCCCTTTTTTTCTTCCTTCAAAGCATCAGTACATGCTTGGGAACTAGAAAGGTTTGCCCGGATCAGATCAGGGCTGGGTTTTATTATTTCACAATGCAAAGATTAAATCCAACAGAAAAAAAAAAAACCAAACCAAACCAAAACAAAACCCAAAACGACCACAAAACAAAAACAACAACAACAAAAAAAACCCTAAACAATTTCTTACTGCATCCCTAGTTCCTCTAAATTAAAAAAAAAAAAAATACCAACATAGAAACCTCTGCTCAGCTCTGTTCCACTCCTTTCTTAAACTACCTTGTGGTTTTTGATTTTGTTGAGGAATTGTGGGGGTTTGGGTTTTCCAAAGGCCCCCTCCATCCCAGCCAGCTGAGGAGAGGAAGGGCAGAAGAAGGCAGGGTCCTGGGGCTGGGGGTGCCCTGCCAGCACAAGGTCCTGGCAGAGCTGGGGATGTGACAACCTGAGATTTTTCCCGAGGCACTGGCCCAGGGAAGAGAAGGAGGGAGGTTGTTAACAGAGAGGCCCTGGGCAGCTGCACTGTGAGCCTGCTGAGAGGCAGCAAACCCTCGCACTGCACGGAGCACCCACTCAGCACCAACTGCTGTGGTCCGTCACCACGGCCAGTGCTGCTGTGAATGGCAAATTTCAGGAATTACAGGATTAAATTATAGGTATTACAAATCAAATCAATTATCAAATTACAGGGATTTTATCCTAAGTCACTGAGCCTTGCTCCATGCCACAAATTCACTTTATGTGAAGCAGAAGGAAAGCGCCTGAAGAACTGCAGATGCCTTTGGAGCAGATTCCCACAGACCCTGCCAAGGACAGTGGGCTGGCTCTGCAGCTGTTATTGCCATCAGAACCAAGTGCAGAGAGGCTGGGGCAGAGCAGCCCCTCCCAGGGGAGCGGGCACACCCCAGCCTGGCACCCATGGGGGCACAGTCAGCACAGCCAGCAGGGGTGGCTTCTGGGCACGGCTTGTGTGCAGCCACCACGGCAGCACAGCCCAGTGCAGCTCAGCCAGTCCCCAAAAACCATCTCCACTGAGAGGGACAAACCCAGAGCCCAGGAGCCAGCGGTCTGCAGAAGTCGAGCAGCTGGGAGCCACCAGTGTGGGGACAAGTCCAACAGCAGAATGTCACAGGCTCTCACACAATTGTAACTGAAGCTTAATTGTGTTATAAAAGGGGCTCCAGGATACACATCCAGCCTTTGAAGCGTTTCCCGGGATGATTTCCTTACGCTTGTAGTCACTGCTGGCATCTTCTAAACCAGCCCAAGGTGACATATTGCAACTGGAAGAATGAAATGCAAAGAGGGTATCGTGTGCCTGGTGCACAGAATCATGGAATGGTTTGGGCTGGAGACCTCTGGGATGCCTGGGCAAGGGGGACTTGTTTTACTATTCCATAAGTGTCTGTGCACATCTGACTTACACAGAGAAAACTCCCGTTCCTGGAGCAGCTGAACTTCCCTCTTCCACACAATTCCACACAAGGGCTCGCCAGTGTGATTTAGGACTCCTTTCCCCCAGATGCCCCTCAAGGAAGCTTTGCAGATGATAGAGTGGGAAAAGAGGCTTCATCCACCGACTTCTCCTTCTTCTGCGTGCTGGGCAAAACGGCTGCTTGGAAGGAGCAAAGGCAACGGGCTATGGATGTGAGTGAGAGCCCTCCAGCTCATTTGGTTTCTTTCCAAAATCAGAAGACTTCTATTTAGAGAGAAGCACTTTGTCTTATCACAGAATCACAGGAAATGTCCTTGGAGCCCCTCACCTAAAAAAGTTCTGTGCCATTCCCAGCAGTCTCCCTGAGAGAACTTTCCCAAGTGCACAACAGACCCTGGGAGTGAGCAGCCCCAGCCCCAGGCCAGCAGTTCCCAGGCTGTCCCCCAGGCCACCCCCCTGCAAACCCTCCGTGTGCCTCCCCATCCATCACAGGCACCAGGCCGATGGTTCCTTTGCTCTGCAGTCACACCCACGTACACACCTTCTTCAAAACACATCTGAGGCTGCCAGCATATTTGGTACCACTCCCTCCTGGAATCTTATTTCTGGCTTCTGTTTAATGCGAATATTAAACACTTGCTCCTTGCCGAGGGTCTGTCCATCAGACCCACTGGCTGGCAGTGCCAGCCATCGGCCCATCCTTCACACCAGAGCCAGACAGTGCCCACGCAGCTCACAGGGAGGCTTTGTGCCCACCCAGCCCACGGCAGCTCGGGACGGCTGTGGGGTCATGCTTCTGGGGCCAGGAGCACAAATGTGGCTCTCCAGCAGAAATGTGGCTCTCCAGCTCTGCTGGGCACACCGAATGCGGGGCTGCCAGCCGGGGCTGCCAGCCGGGCACCGCGGCTCCGCTCCTGCCCGGGCAGGGGCACACCACAGCCGGAGCCGTGCCCGAGCCGGGCGCGCTCTGCCAGCCCTGCTCCAGGCCCCGCTGCGGGCCCTGCAGAGTGTTCTGGGGTAGTTTTTGTTTTATTAGCATACTTATTGTTGAATTTGTAATTTTGTAATTTCCTTATGCTGTCTTTTTGTCCCTGCCCTTTTCCCAGGACTTTCCCTACTCCTTCTTTTATTAAATGTCAATCTTTCCCCAAACCTGCCTACCCCCCCGGAAGCTCCTCTGTCAGTTTTGTATTTCCCCAAACCTTATTAGCTCTCTGGAGTTGGTTTTTTTCGCCCTTGAAATTGTTCATTGGTTAATACATTGTATTGCCCGCCTGGTTTCTCACCCCTGGTTCTCCCGGTTAGTTGAACATTGCATCCTCCGCTGAGACATGGCCCCATACAAAAGTCATTGCCCTCAGTTCGGTGCCCGGGAACTCTGAAGAGGGGAAGTTTTGCCATGTAATAAAGTTACTCCAGGACCCGTGGCGCTGCTGTTTTGTTTCACACTGCGCCGTCGCTGGTAGCTGGGATTTAGCGGAGCTCGGGGGCGGGGGACTGTCCCCTCCTGTCACCATCCAGCCGGGACACAGCGACAGCAGAGCCCCCGCGGCACAGAACAGCCGTGCGGGCCGAGCCGCGCCCTCGCTGGCCCCGCAGCACGGCGGGCACAGGGCTCCGCCCGGCCAGCGCTCCATCCGACGGGCATGAGCCTGCCGGGGCCAGGGGGCTGCCCCAGCGGCCAGCCAGAGAGCGCCGGCACTCCCGCACCCACCCTGAATCCATCCTGCATCCACCCTGAATCCATCCTGCATCCACCCTGAATCCATCCTGCATCCACCCTGCATCCATCCTGCATCCACCCTGAATCCATCCTGCACCCACCCTGAATCCATCCTGCATCCACCCTGAATCCATCCTGCATCCACCCTGCACCCTTCCTGCACCCATCCTGCATCCACCCTGAATCCATCCTGCATCCACCCTGCATCCATCCTGCACCCATCCTGCATCCATCCTGCATCCACCCTGCACCCATCCTGCATCCACCCTGCATCCATCCTGCACCCATCCTGCACCCATCCTGCATCCATCCTGCACCCATCCTGCATCCACCCTGCACCGACCCTGCACCCACCCTGCAAACATCCTGCATCCATCCTGCACCCATCCTGCATCCATCCTGCACCCACCCTGCCCCCACCCTGCACCCATCCTGGCTCCATCCTGCACCCTGAATCCATCCTGCATCCACCCTGCATCCATCCTGAACCCACCCTGCACCCATCCTGCACCCATCCTGCACCCATCCTGCATCCATCCTGCACCCATCCTGCACCCATCCTGAACCCATCCTGCACCCATCCTGCACCCATCCTGCATCCATCCTGCACCCACCCGCCCTGCCCAGCACACCTGCCCCCTCCCTGCCCAGCACTCCCAGGGCAGCAACCCCGACCTGGCACACCCTGACCACAGGAGCAGAGCCTCCTCTCTCCACTGACATGATCACTATGTCTTATTTGAGCATCTACATTCAGATCTCTGATCAGGCTGGAAAGAAACATAAGATCTACCATTAACTACAGCAACAGGAATTAGACATAAGTTTTTTACAATGAAGGTGGGCAGGCCCTGGCACAGGTGCCCAGAGCAGCTGTGGCTGCCCCTGGATCCCTGGCAGTGCCCAAGGCCAGGTTGGACACTGGGACACCCTGGGACAGTGGGAGGTGTCCCTGCCATGGCAGGGCTGGGATGAGATGAGCTCTAAGGACCCTTCCAACCCAAATCCTTCTGTGATCCTTTGCCATCAGCTGCAATCGATGATGAACCAGGAGGTCCCCTCTGAACCCCAGCACCCTCCTCCCTGCACTATTCAGGACAGCCTTTGCCCTAGGGAGAGGGGAGCAAGTGCCAAGGCTGCTAGGAGTCTGGACACAGGGCAGGTGCTTCCCTCACCACAGACCAGGCACACCGCCTGCCTCTGGCAATGTCAGTGCACGATTAATAACCTTCCTCTGTGTCCAAATGAGAAACAGAATCCCAGCTCTCCTATATTGCAGGATTTTTTTTAAGCTCAGTTTATTGCAACCTGTCAAGATGCTCTTTGCAATTTGTACCCTGCTGCATCACTCCAAAGCACAACCAGCAGCCTCTCAGCCAAGCTCAACCAGTTATTTGTTCAGTTAATGTGAGGGAGCAATGGGGACAGAAAGGACACTTGTGCACCACATTTATCTACTACATCAGCAAAAATACACAGATCTCAACCCTGTTTGAGAAGCAGTACTGAGACTGCACACAGCTCCTGAGAGAAGTTTATCCAGCACAAGTAACCATGCAGCATGTATTCAAATAGCAGTGTTCCCCCTATGCTTCTGCAGCACCATTTTTCACCAGACAGCTCTTATTGTAGTGTCAGACAGAGTCACTGTGTAATGAGTTCAAAACCCCCCAGCACTCTGCTGGCCCAGCCCTGTGGGGCATCCCACGGGGACTGTCACCACCCCAAGAGCACACTGCTCCCCAGCTGCCCCCCTCCTCTGCTCCTGTGAATTATGTGGTGACCAGATGAGC
This sequence comes from Montifringilla adamsi, assembly GCA_017590115.1. Classification (NCBI taxonomy): domain Eukaryota; kingdom Metazoa; phylum Chordata; class Aves; order Passeriformes; family Passeridae; genus Montifringilla; species Montifringilla adamsi. The sequence goes on along the minus strand of JAGGNK010006793.1, from coordinate 196,832 downwards.
CCCGACCTTCAGGTCAGCCTGAGCCCAGGTTTGGATGGGTTACAGTAAGAAGCCTCCTGGAAAAGCTACAACTGACTCTTTTTTCTTTCACAAATGGCTTTTATTGTACCTGCAAAATAAATGTTCTCTAAGGGTTTGCCTTCCACCTTCTCACCTCCTGTAAGGGGTTTCAACTCTACAAAAACACTAGGCAAATATACTTGACTTTAAATTTTCTCTGGTTTCAGTGCACAACAAACAGTACACTTGCAGGGAGGATGTTCCCTTGGAGGCTGATCACACACACACATCCCCACCTCCCTGTGCGAGCCCCCCTGCACATGGCAGAGCCACCCTCCAGCACCAGCTGCCATCCCTCCCTGACACAGCAAATCTGCTGCAGGGCCCTCAACCCCTGCCCCGAAGGAGAGGCCATCCTAGCCAGGCTCCAGCATGACAACTTTCTCTTCTCACAGCTGCCCTTTCATCCCAGCAAAGCAGGCACATCACTGCCTGTCACTGGTGTGGGCTCACCCCGCTGCCACACCCGGAGCAGCTTCACCCCAAAATCCAGGAGCAGCCCCTGCTCCCTCCCTGCTTCCCCAGCAGCCCTGGCACATGGGCTGCTCTTGGGGGGCAGCTGGTTCCAGCAGCCTCCTGCCCTGCTCCTGGGCTGGCACCAGGCTCCGTCACCCTGTGGGGCACAGGAGCAGGGAACACTTGGAGAGGAAGGAGAGGCTGTTTGGCGTCTGGCAGGTAGCTCCAGTGCCCCTGAGCTCGCCCTGGCAGGGCCAGCTCCCCAAGGCAGTGCCATCCCCTCCTCTGTGGGGTTTGGGTGAACCCCCCTTGCCTCGCTCCACGCTGAATGCCAGAATCATGAACTGCCTGGGAGGGACCCCAGGGGTCCCTGCCCTGGTCCCTGCTCAGAGCAGGACCAGCCCTGGGCTCAGGCGAGGTCACTCAGGGCTTCACCCCCTTGGCTCTGACAGACCTCCATGGACAGAGGTGCCACACGCTGTCCTCCCTGCCTAGGGACACACACTGTCCTCCCTCCCAACATCCAGCCTGAGCCACTTGGCCAGCAGCTGCAGAGGCAGCAGGACCAGGGTCCTACCTCTCCCCTGCCCCTTCAGCAGCCCTGGCACAAAATGCTAAGGCACAAAAAACTGTTCATCTCCCTAATGTTCAGGGAAGGTTCCAGCCCAACAGTGAATTACCCACATTGTCCCTCTGAGACAGTGACAGGACATCAGCCCAGATACAGATTGGATTCCATCCATTTCAAATTTCAGTAGGGCTGTAGGTCTTTACGAGTCAGAACATTTTTCAGGGATGAACACTCCTAAATAATGAAGATGAATATGAGGCCACTTTGAATGAATGAGTTCTGAGCACTGCAATTACTGCCCCTCAGCAGCATGAGCTGAGATGCAGTGGTGCATATTGCAACCTGAAATCCTTCTGCAGGACTGTGCTATTTCCAGTGTAACTGGGAAAAGGGACTGCTGTGCCATTAGGCAGACAGCAGTGTGGTGGCATCCTCCTTATCTCCCCCAGCTTTTCCTGCCTGGTAGCCAGGGAAAGTCTCTTTGAGGAGACTGACAATGTCATCCTATGGTGTGTGCCAACGCCCAACCAGCCCTGCTCCAGTCCTGTGTACACAGAGAATTTATGGAAAAAAATTACAGGAAACTGTGCTCCCTTAAAGGGTGACCCACCATCAAACGCTTTTTCCCACTGGCTCAAAACTCCTCACGTGTCTGTGCCAGGGGACACCTGGCAAGGGTCCTCCCTTTCCTGTGCCTGTGCCCCTGCTGGGCACCATACAAGCAGGCACACTCTACTGCGGATTCCCAGGGTTTTTTTCCCAAATCTGACTCACAACTGCAGTGCATTTTGGCCCATGAAAGCCAAATTTCCAGTTAACATCAAACAGACACACGGAACTTATCCTGACAATTAATTAAAAGGATACAGAAAGGAATCAGCAAGGGGAAAGTAGCTCTGCTCTGTGCATGGAAGCCTGAAATTGGAGCTGCTGAATGAGGGGCATAACATGACAGTAATGTGGGATGGGATTCCAGGCGTGGATGTGTCTGTGCAGCTGGAACCTGGAGCACGTTGGTGTCACAAGGGCTGGGGCTGGGGCACAGCTGAGTGCAGGATGGCAGAAGGAAGCAGCAGCCTCTGCTTCTCCTGCACCCCCCAGAGCTGGGCCAGGTGTGCTCTGCCCAGCTGCTTTGCAGACCCCAGTGCCACCTTGCTCCAGGAAAGGTCAGTTGTCCTGAACTTCACTGGGGAGCCACTGCAGTGTGCAGAGAGAGAGGGGATGGCTCTGTGGACTCAACACCCACTGAACATTTTATTGAAGGGTAGTTTATCTGGGGCTCAGCCTCTTCCAGAATTCAAACCCCATTTGCTCTGCACAGCAAGGAAAGGGAAGAGCAATACCTGCTGTTACTATAATCCACAAGAAACCCAGGCTGTGTGCAGTGCCAGAAGCACCACTGCTCAGGCTTCGTGAGGAAAAGAGCAATGATCCAGTCCTGAGCAAAGCCTTGGCTTTTCCCCTTGAAGTGCCCACTCAGCTTGGCATTCCCTGCACTGGATGAATCATGGAGCATCTGCCCCAGCGTCTGTGGGGCCACACCAGCCCTGGATTTTTCACACAGGCACAAGCCTTGGGTGCCAAGCTTGGGGTCTCCTTGCCAATGTCATGGGGTGAATCCTGTCTCTGTGGCATCAGAGGAGGAAGCACAGGAGGGGACCTGATGGGTGAGGTCCTGGCTCAGCTCAGCCTTTCCTCCTCCCACTGTTGTGTCCTGGGGAGGTGTTGATGCCTCTGCTGCTACAGACAAGTCACTGAGCCAGCTGAGGTCCAGCAGGACAGGGGCCAGCAGTGGGAGCAGCCTCCACAAGGAGCAGTGGCAGCAGGACAGCCCCATCTGGGCAGCCCCAGTCCTGGTGACGACACGCTTACCAGAGCCGTGATCTGCTCTCCTGAAGTTATGTTAAGGCTGGCTGATTCACTGTTCTGAGAAAGCTCTAATTATATCTGTGAGCCAGATGGAATGCTGACAAGGGAGAAAAGAAAAAAAAATCCCAAAAACCCCTTTTGTCTTGTTAGAGGAGGAAGGCAAGGCTGTGTGGACGGAGGGACTGGGGCAGCATGAGAGTCCCAGGCCAGTCCCCAGCTGTCCCTCTAGCCCAGGCTGTCCTGTTAGGGCTGACACTGCCCCAGAGGCCCTGGCACACGGTGCTCTGTGCTTTGCTGGCCCCATGGCACTCCTGGCACACGGTGCTGGAGCAGCCTGCAGTGCTGTCACCCCCACAGCCCGGGCTGGCCTCCTGGCACAGGGAGGGGGGCTCTGTGGGAAAGCTCCAGGGCTGTCCCCAAGGGCACACGGGGTTCCCTCTGCCCAAAGCCCGTGCCACTGCCCAGCACCAAGGGACAGAGCCAGGCAGCTCCCTGGTGGCACGGCTGCCTGACCCAGCTGGTCACCCCGGGCCAGGCCCCATGGCACTCCTGGCACACGGTGCTGGAGCAGCCTGCAGTGCTGTCACCCCCACAGCCCGGGCTGGCCTCCTGGCACAGGGAGGGGGGCTCTGTGGGAAAGCTCCAGGGCTGTCCCCAAGGGCACACGGGGTTCCCTCTGCCCAAAGCCCGTGCCACTGCCCAGCACCAAGGGACAGAGCCAGGCAGCTCCCTGGTGGCACGGCTGCCTCACCCAGCTGGTCACCCCGTGGCACCAAGGGCAGCGAGCTGGGGCTGCAGCCAGGGACAGCTCACTGCCCAGAGACACAGGAATCAGCCACATCAGTCTGCAGTGCCCAGCCCGACCTCACACAGCCCGCCTGAGCACCTGGAGCCGGGCACCACGACCCCGGGCACTGTGGGGTTCCTTTGGGCACAGACCCCGGGCACCCTGGGGTCCCTCTGTGGGCACAGACCCCGGGCACCATGGGGTCCCTATATGGGCACAGACCCCAGACACAATGGGGTCCCTATGAGGGCACAGACCCCGGGCACCATGGGCTCCCTCTGTGGGCACAGACCCCAGGCACCGTGGGGTCCCTATGTGGGTACAGACCCCAGACACAATGGGGTTCACATGTGGGCACAGATCCCAGACACCATGGGCTCCCTCTGTGGGCACAGTCTCTGGGCACCATGGAGTCTCTCTGGATCAACCAACCTGCCAGGCACAACCCCGTGGATCAACTAACATGCCCATGCCGTTGTAGTAAAACATTTATTTGTTCAGGTGATTGAAGCTACCGTGTTTACAGCTCGTGACCTCACCACTGGCAACATGGAACATGACTGGGACTGCAGCTGTTGCCACCAGACTTTTCGTCATAATTTTTAGCTATAAAAAACTTGGACACCAGAAAAAACAGGTATTTTAGAGTTTAGGTGGCAGATGGGAGATGGGAAACCTGTGAGGGGGAAGACAGTTTATCGAGGCAGCCGACCTTGACGGCCGCAGCTTCAAGTAAAGGTTTCGGAGGGTGAGTGCGGAGCCAAACGTCAGTCCTCGGAGAGGTGGAACCGGATTGCTTTCTGCCGAGTAACATCGGTGGCAGCGTTTTCGGGGAGTGCAGAAGGGCTGGTGTCCTGCGGAGAGGCCCCGGCTTCTGCGCAAAGAGACAGAACAGAGACAGTGAGGGGACGAGGAGCAGCATCAGCCCTGCCCGTGGCCAAGGCCACGCTGGTGTGGGACCACAGCAGGAGCTGCCGTGGGGCCAGCCTGGGCACAGCAGCCACTGACAGTCCCAGAACTGCTGCACAGCCAGCTGGGCACTGCTCCAAGGGTCCCAGAAGCTGCCACAGAGCCAGCCTGGGCAGGAAGCAGCAGCAGACCCTGCCCTTGGCCCTGGCACACACTGTCTTGGTGTGCACTGCAGGGCTGGGGCAGCAGAGCACGGCAGCTAACAGGAGATGGGCTAACAGGAGATGGGCTAACAGGAGACATGGCTAACAGGAGATGGGCTAACAGCAGACCGGGCTAACAGGAGACTGGGCTGGCAGGAGACAGAGTTGGCAGGAGACTGGGCTGGCAGGAGACTGGGCTAACAGGAGACCGGGCTAACAGGAGACAGAGCTGGCAGGAGACCGGGCTAACAGGAGACATAGCTAACAGGAGACAGGGCTAACAGGAGACTGGGCTGGCAGGAGACTGGGTTAACAGGAGACAGGGCTGGCAGGAGACTGGGTTAACAGGAGACAGGGCTGGCAGGAGACTGGGTTAACAGGAGACAGGGCTGGCAGGAGACTGGGTTAACAGGAGACAGGGCTGGCAGGAGACTGGGTTAACAGGAGACAGGGCTGGCAGGAGACTGGGTTAACAGGAGACTGGGCTAACAGGAGACTGGGTTAACAGGAGACAGGGCTGGCAGGAGACTGGGTTAACAGGAGACTGGGCTGGCAGGAGACAGAGCTGGCAGGAGACTGGGCTGGTAGGAGACTGGTGCCACTGGGCTAACAAGAAACAGGGCTAACAGTACCCAATGTCCCCACCCAGACCTCCGCCACAAATCTTGCCACCATCAGGGAGTTCAGGCACAGCACTGCTGCTGCTGCTTCAGGGAAAATCCAGCAAGACAACCCCCAAAACCCCCAGCAGAACCAGCAAAGCTCATTGTTCCAGAACCAGAGACTTCTCCCTTTTCTAGATTTGCTTCTGCACTTGCACTGGCCAAGCCTTTGCCCAGGCAGGGACTCCAGCTCCGCACACTGCCAGGGGTTCACGCAGAGCTGGGGACACCAGAGCAGAGCAGCAGGTGGGCACAGACACAGCACCCACCTTCCTGAGGTCTGAGTGCACGAGGAAAGGTCACTGCAGTGAGGGTGTGCCATGTGTCACTGTCCTGCCCCACACCAGCCCCAGGGCACAGGGACAGCCCATGGGGCAGCTGTTCCACCACCTCGCCTGGTCCCACTGCACCAGCCTCCCCTGGCACCCAGCACTGCCCCACTGCCCTGGGGGAGAGCAGCTGTGCCATGCCATGTGCAGTTACCAACCAGGCACCACTTCAAACCCATCTTTGGGTGCTGTGGGTTACAGCCCCCAGAGTACAGACTGGCCACGGGGAGCCCAGCTTAGGCCAGGTGGGGTCCCTGTGTGCCCACCGAGGGGGCTGGGCTCCAACCCTGATGGTTTTCCTCATTTCTGCTCCCAGTGAGAATTTCCCCTGCACAGGAGGTGGCACAGCTTGCACACAGCACTGCAGGTGCCTCCAGAGCAGCAGCCTGGCAGTGCAGGAGGAAAAGCAGCTCACACCAAGCCAGGGACACCAGCCCGGGCTCACCTCAGATTCCTGACCCAGACGCTTCTAAAGTGCAGTTCTCAAAGCGACCTGAGGTGACACAGCACCACCAAACCTGGAGCTTATCCTGCTCATTTTAATGCAAACACAGTCCCTGGTGTGGGGTCTGCAGCCAGCCATGTGCCACATTTGCTCTTTCCCCTTCAAGTTTCCTTCCCTCCAAGCCAAGCTTCCCTTTCTTTCCAGCAGCAGCCCTCACACTGGCTCTTGTGAATGAACCTATTGCACTGAATTGCACAGCCAGCCAACCCAGCACATGCACCTTTTGCTGGGCTGGTGCCACTGGGGGCTGTGGGTGCTGTGCTGGGCACTGCTGCTGCTCCACGCCTGGCACAGGCTGTTCCATGGGGTCTGTGCCTCTGTGAGAGCCAGAGCCCAGCCCCTGTGCAGAGCCCAGCCCCTGTGCAGAGCCCAGCCACTGTCCAGAGCCCAGCCTCTGAGCTGAGCCCAGCCCCTGAGCTGAGCCCAGCCCCTGTCCAGAGCCCAGCCCCTGAGCAGAGCCCAGCCACTGTGCAGAGCCCAGCCACTCTGCAGAGCCCAGCCACTGTCCAGAGCACAGCCACTGTCCAGAGCCCAGCCCCTGAGCAGAGCCCAGCCACTGAGCAGAGCCCAGCCCCTGAGCAGAGCCCAGCCACTGTCCAGAGCCCAGCCACTCCCAGGGACAGGGCACAGGTGCTCCTACCCACAGAGCTGGTTTTCCTGGCACCCCGTGCCTGCTGACATGCACCACCCCACTCCTGGCACTGAAGGGTGGACAAGCTGCTGCTGAGCAGCTGGGCTGGCACAGCCAGACCCCTCTGCAGTGCCTGATGTCCCCAGGGACAATTCCATAGTCACAAGGGCTGCAGCACCACAGAACAGTGGCCAAGGATTGGTGCTTGGCCTGCGGGGAGCCCCAGCTGTGCTGAGGGGTGACAGCCAGTGACAGCCGTGGTGGGTGACAGCCTTGGTGGGTGACAATCCAGCACGGCATGGTCTGGCAGCACAGGCTCTGCCCCAGGCCCAGCACCCAACACACAGCCAGGCACACAGGGACACATTTGCAAAGGGGAAACAGGAGAACCACGTTATTTGTAAGCAGGACCCATGGACTGGCCAGCTTGCTGCTTTCAAACCAGAACTCTGACCAACATTAACATTACTGCCAGGAAAAGGCACCGTGCAGCTCCGTGGCTGCTGCTAGTGCAGCTTTTGGGCAGCAGCACCTGGAGCAGGGAGGTGAATGTTCCTGAGTGACCACAGTGCTGACAGGTGTGACTACGCTGCGAGTGGCACTGCTCAGTCTCCAGTGCCCCCAAAGCTCCAGCATCGCTGAGGCTCTGCTCCCCCTTGGTTGATGGGCAGAGAAGTGATCCTGGTGGCTGCTGTAGCCATTACTCCTGGTTTGAAGCCATTCCCAAGGAAGCAGGGTGCCCCCTCTGAGCTGGGTGCCCACCATGGCCTCGGCACACTCTGGCCATGGCACACGGAGGGCACACACTCTGCCCAGGCCTGTGCACCCACCAGGGTTCTGTGCCACTCCTCCGGTGTGGGATGCTCCCAGAGCAATGCCCAGCAGGGCTGCCGTGGTCCCTGGCAGGCAGGAGCCCCCCGTGCTGCTGGCACCGAGGCTCCAGCAGCTCTGCTGCAGCAGGGCCGAGAGCAGCTCGTGCCAGGAGCTCTCGGGTGGGCAGCGTGCCCCGGCCGTGCAGGGTGCCCGGAGCTGTGTCCCCTCCCCGTGCACAGGACACACGGCTGTGCTCTGCAGCTCCCTCTCCATGGCCACAGAGCCAGCGGGCACAGGGCAGGGCTGGCACGGGGACACGCTGCAGGAACAGAGCCACGCTGGCAGCAGAGCGGAGCAGCACCACGCACCCAGGGTAAGGACACGCCTGGACACGGCAGGAAGGCAGCACAGACACAGACAGAACAACAGCCAGCTCCTGCCCAGACACACAGACACAGCACAACAGCCAGCTCCTGCCCAGCCCAGACACACAGACACACAGACACACAGACACACAGACACAGCACAACAGCCAGCTCCTGCCCAGCCCAGCCCAGCAGCCCCAGCAGAGCCCATCTCCAGAGAGGGCCTGGGCACAGCCCTGTGCTCCAGCCGCTGCAGGAAGAGCCAAGAACTTGCCGAAGCAGCAGCTGTGAATAAAGACGCTCTCAGGGCTAGAATCCCAGATCAGCTGGAGCTGAGCAGCAGCACACGGAGCCCAGCTGGGGCCGGCGATGCCTGAGGGGCAGGGAGGCCCCCTGGGCTCGTGTCCCCGCAGAGCCCTCCACAGCTGGGGGTGCTGCTGGGGCCACGGCACATCACACCCCCCGTCCATCACCTGTGCTGAGGAGTTATCCCAGTCTGGGGGAAATAACCTGGGGTTATTCTGATCCAGGAGCATCTCAGCACTTTTTCTGTCTCACAGTTGGCAACCTATGGTTTTTGCAGAACAGAAAGGACAGAGAATTTCCTCCTTCATGAGGCTTCCCACACTTTGAATCAAGCCTTAATAAAACAAATGTCCCACTGCACATTTATTCCAGTGGGCATGGATGATTCCATGCCCAGGGCTTTCCCAAGGGATGAATGATCCTCTCAGCCAGGGAGAGAAGCTGGCACAAGAGGAACTCGTGGCTGCCCAGATCCCCTTTCCTGCACTATCAGCAGAGAATAAACCAAACACAGGGCCATATGGTCCCTGTACACTGCTTGACACAGAGGCACCATGGACAGAACATCAGCTGCAGTGCTTAGAAAATTATTCCTTTGAGTGAAAAATTACAAATATAAAAATAAACTCCCTTAAACCACAAAACACCATTAGTATTTTAGCACTTCCACAAAACATCATACAGATTTAGGTCCAGTTTTAGACAACATATAAAAGCATTGTCATTTGATGTTTTTAAAATGCAAGATTAAACCCAACCACTCCACAGCAAACCTCTGACACTCTCCCTGTACCCCAGGGTAGGAGGAAGGTGCCTCTGCCAGCACAGTCCCCCACTGGGGCTTGGACCTTCACGTTTGACCCACACTGGGCAAAGCCCTTCTCATTAGACTGCCAGACCCTGGACAGAGCAGCCTGTCCTCGACAGCATGTTATTTAATAGCTCCCTTCTGTTCCTGCAGTGCTCATGGGTTCCCAGAGCAGTCCAAGGAGGGATTTATTGTATTTTTTTAAACTTTTCCAGCAGGAAGCAGGTTTTCTCATTTTGAGACTTTGTTTCCTATTTGGTCTCTGTATTTCCTGAGGGAAGCAAAAAGGGTTTCTAAAAAAGAAGCAGCCTCTTCCTTTTAGGTCCTTTACACCACCCTCATTGACTTTGTTCTTCTGTGACAGGCAATAAAATCACTCAGAGCAACCCACACTGGCCAAGAGCACCAGCCCCTCACTGCAGAGTCCCAGGACACAGATGGGGTGCCAGGGGCTGTTCCCCACTGTGAGATGTTCCCCCACAACTGCCCTGGGGCCAGCTGCTGCCCTGGGTGGAGCCAGGCTGGCCTCAGGCACCGGCCCGAGTTACTGTGCCCCCAAGAACAAGCATACAGGCTATGAAATTTAACTATTCTCTCACTTCTATGGCCACAAAGCCCATCTTGAACCTGTTATTTGGCATCTGAGAATGCACAATGCTCAAATATTCAGAGTTAAGTTGTCTCTAATTTGAATATGATGACCATATGAGTTTAATTAATATTAACTGCAGGCTTCCCTTTACAGTGAGCAGAGCAGCTGCCATTCACACAACGAAATTTGTGCCTGCTGTCCCCTGCTGCTGTGGGGCTCTGTGCCTACAGAGTGGCCCAAAATCACTCTATCCCACAGGCACCACAATTAGGAGCAGCTTAAAGGTGAGACCATCATCTTCCAGGCCCTCAGTGCACCCAGGGACTGAAAAGAACTGGACCAAACCATAAAGTTCTGAAGAAATATGGCCCAGGAGTCTAGGACAGCAGGAGATGGCCATCATCACCTGACCAGCTGAGGTGCTGAATGGCTGTGACCCTGCCAGCTGCAGCCCTGCCTGCCCACCTGCCTGTCCTCCTGCCCACCTGCCTTCCCACCTTCCTGCCTGCCTACCCACCTGCCCGGCCACCTTCCCCCCTACCTGCCCTCCTGCCTGCCCCCCTACCTGCCCTCCTGCCTCCCTGCCTGCCCTCCTGCCTGCCCCCCTACCTGCCCTCCTGCCTCCCTGCCTGCCCTCCTGCCTGCCCCCCTACCTGCCCTCCTGCCTCCCTGCCTGCCCTCCTGCCTGCCCTCCTACCTGCCCACCTGCCTTCCCACCTTCCTGCCCTCCTGCCTGCCCACCTACCTGCCCTCCTGCCTACCTGCCTTCCCACCTGCCTTCCCACCTTCCTGCCACCTGCCTTCCCACCTTCCTGCCTGCCTACCCACCTGCCCGGCCACCTGCCCTCCTACCTGCCCTCCTGCCTGCCCGCCTACCTGCCCTCCTGCCTACCTGCCTTCCCACCTGCCTTCCCACCTGCCTGCCCACCTGCCCGGCCACCTGCCCTCCTACCTGCCCACCTGCCTGCCCACCTGGCTGCCCACCTGGCTGCCTGCTGGCCCCGCTCAGGGCCCTGCTCAGCTGTGCCCAGCCCCCCGGGTGCCCAGCCCCGCTCCCTCCCCAGGGCTGCAGGTCAGGGCGCTGCCTGCACGGCGGGGTCTGGGTGCTCTGGGACGGGCTCAGGCACCTCTCAGGGTGACCCCGCTGCTCCAGCAGCCCCGGCCAGCCAGAGCCGGCACAAGGGAATGGACCCACAGCCTGGTGCTCCTCGTGCTCCTCCCAGCCCCACGGTGGGAGCTCTGCAGCACCAAGGCTCGGCCCGGCTCCGGCAGGGCAGTCACCGCGAGGCTGGCTGGCGTACCGAGTGAATATTTTATTTTACACAACATAACAACACAGCGTTGTTGCTCCTGTACAGCATCTGCCTAAAAACAAAGGCAACACCATTGTCACGGAAAAGAAATGTACAGTCTGACCGGTTTAAAAAATATCATTTTACTGATTGATCCAGAAGTGGTTATTTGTTAGCTTGGAGGAAATTGCATTTCCTTTATAAAAGGCTTTTTCTGTGAAAACTCTCTCTTTTGTTTTCTGCTACCGCAGAACCAGGAAGCCAGTCCTAGAGCAGGGAAGGCACTGGTGCTGTTTCGTGCTTTTTTTCGCCCCTTAATCTTTTTTTCCTTTTTTTTTTTTTTTTAATCTCTGAATGTTGCCTTCGGTTTTGATATTAAATAAAACCAAACGAAAACTAAATAAACCCCCGTGTGCACTGGGTGGCTTATACAGAACCCCGCATGAACAAGCCATTAATCAGCGAGACAGCAGTGGACATCCAAATCCAATTCCCCGGGAAAGGGAGTTTCACACAATGTTTGGTGGTTTTGGTTAAAAAAAAAATTAAAAAAAAAAAAAAAAAAGAAAAAAGAAGCAGGTCACACAGTGCTTTCCAATATCCACTCAGAACTGGAGAAAGTTGCTTTTCCGCTATCGGCCCCGGCGCAGTCTGCCTGGACTAGCATCCCGTTCATGGACAGGCTCCGTTTGGAGCGCAGGCCGCCGGCGCCGGCGCCGCGGGGCTCCAGCAGCTCGCCGCCCAGCGACCGCCGGCGCTTGGCTCGGGACGCGTCGGCCGGCAGCGTGAGGAACTTACTTGGCTTTGATTGTGCTCTTTTGTACGTGGGGGCCGCGTCAGGGGGGCGGCTGGCTAGCTGCAGGGCCGTGGAGTTATTCCTGTTCGAGTTCTGGGGCTCGGTGCTGCCGCCAGCCTCGCCCTGCGGCTCGCCGCCGGGCTTTGGCCCCGACTTTCGCTTCTGCTTCTGCGACAGGGAAGTGCTGGAAGTCCAGGCCAGAGGCAAAGCGGAGGTAGTGGTGGCTGAGTCCTGGCTGGAGCCGGCGTCCGGTGACTGCGTCACACCATCGCTGGCAGCCTTGCAGCACTGGATGCCCTCCTCGTGCCCGAGAGCCTGCTTGGACAGGGACTGCGACAGCACCCCGCTGCAGCCCTGGATCTGAGCCCCGTTCGTCTGCGAGTACACGTTGCTGACCTTGGTGGCCTTCTGCTGCCCGTTGTTGTTACACACCTTGTAGCGGATCATGAGGATGATGATGAACACGAGCACGGATGCCACAATGATCCCACCGATGATGATAATCATGGTCCCACCCAGGAACTGGGACTGCATGAAGTGGCAGCGCACATAATCCTGCTCGGTGGTGAACTGTGTGCAGCCCACCACTCTGGTGGCCGTCAGCGAGGTGATCCCGTCATCGTAGATGGCCAGCACGCACAGGTCGTACATCGTCCCCGCAGCCAGGTTGTTGACCAGAAAGGTTTTGCTCGTGGGAGGTATCATTCTGGGGGAGAAGGAAACCAGTGTGAATGAACCTGGAGGACACACCGGCACCTTCCCACCCTGTGGAGCAGCCCCGGCCATGCTGGGCACCACCACGGCTTGTCTGCCCACTGTCCCCGTGGGGCTGATCTCCATCCCCCAGCAGCTCCTGCCTGGCCTTCCATGTAGCAGCAGTCACTGCCAAGGCCCCTGGCACAGCTCAGCATGGCAGAGCCCCCCATTAGAACCACCACATCAAAAACGTGGAATCAGAGGATCACAGAATGTCCTGGGTTGGAAGCAACATTTAAAGACCATCTAGGTCACCCTCCTGCCATGGGCACGGACACCTTCCAACAGACAAGGCTGCTCCAGGCCCTGTCCAGCCTGGCCTTGGACACTTCCATGGATGGGGCAGCCACAGCTTCTCTGAGGAACCTGTGCCAGGGTCTCACTGTCCTCACAGGGAAGAATTTTTTTCAGTTATCTGATCTACATCTACCTTCTTTCAGTTTAAAGCCAGTATCCCTTGTCCTAGTAATGGATAAAGAAATTCACAGAAGAAATGACCAAGCAAAGCCAGTGCTGAAGGGTACAACAGTCACACCTGGCAGCACAGAGTCCCCCTGTACTTCCCCAGCATGGGCATCACCAGAAAGTGCTGTAAGGAACATGGTCACAGACATTGTCCTCCCTGTGCTTCCACAAAGCTGAGCATATTAGGAACCATTTAATCCATCTACCTTCACAACCCTTCTCAGATCAGTTCAGAGGATTAGAGAACCACTTGGATTATCTAAAAATAACACTGTTATAAGTAATTTTCCCATTTGTGAGTAGAAATGGCACGAGTCCTTCCTGAGGCTCCCACCATGAGCTGCCGGGGCTGGGCTCTGCTCGGCTGGCACAGCACAGGAACTCCAGCAGAGGGGCTGCCCAGGCCAGGGCCACACGCCAGCACCAAGCACCCAGCACGGTCCCACACGGGCAGGCTGGGGCTGCCTTACCTGTAAACAAGGGAGTCATCGTAAGTACCATTGTACTGGATTTGAAACATACGTATCCCAGGTATATTCCTCTGAAAATTGAACTTCAGCAGAGCTGTGGAGGACGTCGCTTCTGCGACGACCACCTTCTTATCCTGGCTGACTTTAGTATCCCCGTTGCTACTGCTCGCATTGGAGCCCGACTTGGTGGATGTGGAGATATCCGAGGAGCCTGGGTCAGGCTCGTGGATGTGGTTTGTGCTGTTCAGCAAGTGGGGGAGTTTGATGATGTGCAGGTCCACCGTCTGCGTGGCCTCCCCCGCTGGGTTGGAAGCAATGCAGGTGAAGGAGCCCGTGTCCTTCACCGTGGTGATAAGGATGTCGAGCGTCCCGTTGTCGTACACTGTGGACCTGGTCGCGTTGGAAATCAGTTTGCCCTCGGGTGAAATCCAATGGATTGCTGGCTCAGGGTCGCCCCGGGCCTTGCAGCGCAGGGCTGCCCGCTGCCCCTCCAGCACCCGCAGCTCGTGGGTGTGCCGGGTGATGAGCGGGGGCTCGCACAGGAACTCCTCCTCAGGGATCGACCAGAAGTACCGGCCAGACAGCAGGGTAGGAGAGGCACAGGTCTCCAGGTCATCCTCCCTGGAAAGGCGCCTCAGCCACAAAAGCTCACAGTTGCAGTGCAAGGGGTTCCCACCAAAGCTCAGCGCAAATGTCGAGGGGCTGATAATTCCTGAGGTTGCCAGCACCTGAGCGCGCTGGAAGAGCGGATCAGGCGGCAGCTTCTGCAGTTTGTTGGATGTGACGTCCAGCCTGGTCATCTTGTGGAGGTGGGAGAAGGTCCCCTTAGGAATATGGTCAATCATGTTGTGATCAAGACTGAGAGTGTGCAAACTGACCATTTTCTCAACGGCATCCCAAGGGATGGTTTCCAGATTGTTGTAAGACAAATCCAATTCCTCGAGAGCTAAAACATCATCAAAAGCTGTGGAAGAAATTAAAGTCAGCTGATTGTTGTTCAGTATCAAGTGGTGGAGATTGGAGAGCCCACTGAACATGTCATTAGTGATCTTAGTCAATCGGTTGCTGTTCAAATGCAGAGCCCGCAAATTGCGCAGGTCGGCAAACGCGTGAGGTGTGATAAAACTGATTGTATTCCGGGACAGCGTCAGGTCCACCAGGCTGGTCATGTTGGCAAAGTCTTTCCTTTTAATGTTTGTAACAAAGTTGTCTGCCAGGCGCAGCTCCACGGTCCTCCTGTCAATGTTGGGAGGAACAAACAAGAGCCCTTTCTTGGCACAGAGGGTGGCGAGGTTCGGAGACAAGATCTGACAGACGCAGCGCTTGGGGCAGATCTGAGCTCGCACCGCTACGCCAATGAACAGCAGAAACAAAAGCAGTTTTTCCATTGTAGAACAGATTCAAGAGCCTGCAAGGGAGAGCAAACAATGGTTAGTCTCTGTGAGATAATATGGACATAATAAAAAAGCCAAGACAGACAGTCTGTGGTTAAACCATGGAACTGAAGTTCAGGTAGCAGCGAGTCACCCTCCCTGTGTTACCTCGCTTTTCTCCATCCCCCATCCTGACACAAGGGTGCCTGCCAGGAGTACAGCTGAGAGTCAGGGACGTTTGCAGCTCCATGGATACACACCGCATACAAGTGACAAAGCGATTGGGAAGCCGCCCCTCGGGCCCCTCCTGCTAGAGCCCATCCTCTTGGCCAGCGCACCTCCACATCCCAGCAGAGCCCACGACCTCCCAGGCTGCTGGCCATAGTGACAAATGTTCAGGTACAGAAAATGAAGAGTGGTTCATGTGTGCTTCACTTGCTAAGCTGAAACTCTCAGTGGCCTTGAAATCACAGCAGCTCAATGGGTCTACAGCCATCTCCACTGAACATTTAAGCTCTTAATGCTATTTTCAGAATAAACTCAGAAGGAGCTAAATTTATGTCATTCAAACCCCAAAAATGCAAATAAAACAAAATGAAACAAAAAAAAAACACCAAAAAACCAAAACAAAACAAAAGAAAAAACCCAAGAAAAGCCCCCACAACAGAGATCTAAATAAAAATGGATCTTGGGCTAATTTTAGCTGATCACAGCTTTCCGGCTCCCCCTGGAAAGCCCAGCGGTTCAATCAGCTTTATCGCTTACGCTGCCAGGCCCGCTCCTCGTGGCAAGTGGGAGCAGGGCCGCCAGCAGCAGTGCCCACGCAGCTCAGCGAGATCACCCTCAGGGACTGCGCCAAAGGCTTCCCGGCAGGGCAGGCGCGAGGGCTGGGCTGCTCCTCCCTGGAACAGGTGGGAGCACGGTCCCGTGCAGAAGCACCCTCGTGTCTGAGGGAACCTGTGCCATTGTGAGCAGCGCTGCTCAGAGGGGCTCCACACTGAGACTGAAGCACTCAGCTCCCTTTGGGACCGGCACAATTATGCGTGTTCAGATCAGATTACTCAGACCCATTACCACCCCAGAGATGCCTTAATGAAGCTCAGCTAAAATAAAGTTTCACAGCTAGCCAGAACCAGAACTCTTGAATCGTCATTGATATTTAAAGACATTTAACGTCAGAACAACAATTATTGCTCCTGTTGTCCGATCCATCCGTAAACCAAACCAAATCTGTGGTGCTGTGCAAGCAGAGGCAGCAAAATGACTAGTGAAAATACCAGCCCTAAACCCTGCTTTTCAGCACAATCAATTTACTTTTTCCTGATACTTCTGGGGACTGCAAGTATTCAGGACTACTCCAACTTTTCAATTCCCACTAGAAAAATAAAAGCCTGCTACTGCAGTCCAAAGCAGAGCCTGCTGCTGTGGGCAGTGCTGGGAGCTGCTCCCACAACCAGCATAACCAGCACCATTCCTGCTGCCATGACTTGTGGCAAAAAGCAAAGTGCCATGGCAGTATTCAGGTATGTTCTGTGGACTCACTTTCATGACTGCACTGCAAATCAGGGTGGCCCTGCAGGTGACAAGGACCTGGAGGAGAATGGCAGTGTAAAGCAGTGAAGGAAACTGCCTGCTGCAGCCTCCAGACCCCACTGGTGTCACCCACCAGCCACTTCCCAAACCAGCAGCTGCGCTTCATGGCCAGGGACTG
Organism: Montifringilla adamsi; assembly: GCA_017590115.1. Lineage (NCBI taxonomy): Eukaryota > Metazoa > Chordata > Aves > Passeriformes > Passeridae > Montifringilla > Montifringilla adamsi. The sequence goes on along the minus strand of JAGGNK010006793.1, from coordinate 180,103 downwards.
TCACCTGTCCTTTCCAGGTGGGACTTTGCTCCTTTAATGTACATCTGGTAAGGACTAGATTGGAGCAGGCTCAGCAGCTCAGGACACCTGCAGCACAGCCACTGGGGTCCCTGGACAGCCTTGGCTGGGGACACCACACTCATTTAAATTTGCTGACTTAAGGCTGCCAGTTTAGATTCACGGCTATGATTAAATCATGTGCCTGGATCCAGCCTAGTCCATTGCTACAGCTACCCAAGACTAACACACGCTCGAGCCCAAATCAGCAAGTTCATGACTTTGGAAATGCCATTACAAGATGAAACAACATAAACAACAGCTGGGATGACAAGGTCACCACAAAGTCACCTACCAGCAGAGGTGGGTTTTTTGGATGTTAAGGTCTGAGGGAACCTGTGCCATTGTGAGCAGCGCTGCTCAGAGGGGCTCACCACTGAGACTGAAGCACTCAGCTCCCTTTGGGACCGGCACAATTATGCGTGTTCAGATCAGATTACTCAGACCCATTACCACCCCAGAGATGCCTTAACGAAGCTCAGCTAAAATAAAGTTTCACAGCTAGCCAGAACCAGAACTCTTGAATCGTCATTGATATTTAAAGACATTTAACGTCAGAACAACAATTATTGCTCCTGTTGTCCGATCCATCCGTAAACCAAACCAAATCTGTGGTGCTGTGCAAGCAGAGGCAGCAAAATGACTAGTGAAAATACCAGCCCTAAACCCTGCTTTTCAGCACAATCAATTTACTTTTTCCTGATACTTCTGGGGACTGCAAGTATTCAGGACTACTCCAACTTTTGAATTCCCACTAGAAAAATAAAAGCCTGCTACTGCAGTCCAAAGCAGAGCCTGCTGCTGTGGGCAGTGCTGGGAGCTGCTCCCACAACCAGCATAACCAGCACCATTCCTGCTGCCATGACTTGTGGCAAAAAGCAAAGTGCCATGGCAGTATTCAGGTATGTTCTGTGGACTCACTTTCATGACTGCACTGCAAATCAGGGTGGCCCTGCAGGTGACAAGGACCTGGAGAATGGCAGCGTAAAGCAGTGAAGGAAACTGCCTGCTGCAGCCTCCAGACCCCACTGGTGTCACCCACCAGCCACTTCCCAAACCAGCAGCTGCGCTTCATGGCCAGGGACTGTCACCTGTCCTTTCCAGGTGGGACTTTGCTCCTTTAATGTACATCTGGTAAGGACTAGATTGGAGCAGGCTCAGCAGCTCAGGACACCTGCAGCACAGCCACTGGGGTCCCTGGACAGCCTTGGCTGGGGACACCACACTCATTTAAATTTGCTGACTTAAGGCTGCCAGTTTAGATTCACGGCTATGATTAAATCATGTGCCTGGATCCAGCCTAGTCCATTGCTACAGCTACCCAAGACTAACACAAGCTCGAGCCCAAATCAGCAAGTTCATGAGTTTGGAAATGCCATTACAAGATGAAACAACGTAAACAACAGCTGGGATGACAAGGTCACCACAAGGTTACCTACCAGCAGAGGTGGGTTTTTTGGATGTTAAGATAGTTTTGGATATTGTCTGCGTCAATATCCTCAGGTCGAATGCCCAGCATATGGCCAGAGCTGGATGCAACGCCATCAGTGAGCATCAGGCTCAAGGGGCTGCAGTAAATGGGGCAAGACCTGCCCCCGGCAAGGCCAGTTGCCAGCACTGTGCCCCATGACTTGGGTTTAGGGACAGTCCTCTCCCGTGTCTCCCAGTGACCTGGGCAGGGAGCTGAGTGCACCCCGCATACGTCTGCCAGTGACACTGAACTAGGAGGAGGGACTGAGCCCTCAGAGCATGGAGTGCTTGAAGAGAGGTCCTGGTGACCAGAGTGCTGAGCACCCACCAGCCCTGACTGCAATGCAGACCAGTGAGGATCTGGCATCTGGATGCCTCAGCTGATGGAAGCAGCAAAGCCACACCTGGATCTACATGAGGAAGCTGGTGCCCCAGGCTGTGCAGGAATGGAGACAGCCCATCCTCCCCAGCCTGGGCATCATCCCTTGCTGCAGGGAAACATTTCACCTCCTTGCTGAAAAAACACAGAGCATTTCCTCCCAGAGTGCTCGGTGCAGCAGCCTTGTGGCTGTGCACCACCACTGAGACATTCTAGACAACACCACCAACTGCAGGAGCTGGTGGCTTAGGAGGACAGCCATCAAAAACCACACCTGCTGAAAGTCAGCCTGGACATGTGTCCCCTCCTCTCCCAACATACCTCATCCCCCACACAGATAATTTGCAGAGATAGCAGCGCTGACATGGCTTAGAGCTCATTGCAGAAAACACCTTTTTGACTAATGAAAGCAATATGTGATTCTCATTACTTGCTTTGAAACATAACAAAACAGAAAGGAAACTGCATTCATATATAAAACAAATGCCAGCTTCCTGGGAAGGTGGGCATTGCTCATTTACTGCTCGGTGCCTGCAATAGGACAAGGGTAGTCAGCTCTTCATGCGACATTTGTGATTCACAAAAGAAGCCTCTCACATCTACTGCTCTTTACATCCATTCTGTTCCTACATTTGATCATTTTGAGTTATTCATCTGTCTATAAAACCTAAGTTCGAGTTGCTGTGGGCTGCATGGCTTATGGTCACACAGAGTGGGAACTCCGAAGAGCCAGGAACCTGTGAGCCCCAGCACACTGGGGGGGCTGGGAGCCCCCCACTGTTCCCCCCTCGGCTGGAGTCCCCAGACCACTGCTCCTGTCTCTGAGCAGAGGAACAGCATCCTCAGAAGCCGTGTGGAGTCTCCTTGCCTGCCTGCTGCTGCCAGCCAACTCACAGCCTAGGGGCCCTCCGGGGACTCCCCGGGGTGCCCCACCTTAAACGAACTGCAACAAAGCTCCCTCTGCTTCCCATTTCTGAGGTATGGAGGAGGTCTGACAGTGGTTGGGCAGGGCCAGGGCTCATGGAGGCAGGGACCCCTCCAGCGCTGTCACCCCTGCCCACCTTCCCCCGGCCACTCTCAGGTGGGACATCCCCACACGGTGGGTGACACTCCCATGGTCCTTCCCCTGCCAGGTGTTTCCCACAGGTCTTCTGGCCTTCACACCACCTCCAGCCCAGCTCTGGAACACAGACCTCCATTCCACCTCTGGAACACACATCTCCATCCCAGGCCAGCCCAGCTGTGGAGCACAGACCTCCATTCCAGCCCAGCTCTGGAACACAGATCTCCATTCCAGCTCTGGAACACACACCTCCATTCCAGCCCAGCCCACCTCTGGAGCACAGACCTCCATTGCAGCCCATCTATGGAACACAGACCTCCATTCCAGCTCTGGAACACACACCTCCATTCCAGCCCAGCTGTGGAACACAGACCTCCATTTCAGCCCAGCTCTGGAACAAAGAACTCCATTCCATTCCAGCCCATTCCAGCTCTGGAACACACATCTCCATCCCAGCCCAGCCCAGCTGTGGAGCACAGACCTCCATTGCAGCCCAGCTCTGGAACACAGACCTGCATTCCATTCCAGCCCATTCCAGCTCCCTCCCCACGGATGCCAGGCACATGCCAGCCCAGCCCTGGCAGCTGCAGAACAGCCATCCCTGCACAGAGGAGGAACCCTGAGCTGGCATGGGACCCAGCCCACACACAGGCAGGGTGTAGGGACAGTTGGGGCACTCCCCAGCTCCAGCACCACACGTGGCTCTGTGAGACCCACTAGAGGATTTCCAGCACTTCCAGAGGAGCCACCCACCCCTGGGTGACAGCCCCAACAGCCCCTGCTGCATCCTGGGGCACACACAGACCCTCTGGCCAGCACCTCCTCAGGGCAGACTCCCACCACAAACCTGTGACAGCTGCTGGGAATGGCCAGAGTAAGCCCAGCCCGGTGGGCACAGCTGTTCTGAGCCCCTGCCAGCACTGCCAGGGCCAGCAGCAGGCACAGCCTGGCACCCAGTCAGCAGCAGCCTGTGGGAATAACTACCCACCTGTTCTAGCAGCAGACAGAGGTCAGGGGAAGGGCTAATGAATTTGAAATTCCTGCCTGGAATGGATCCAAGGAACCCAGGACTGAAATGCCACGTAATGTGATGGCTCCTTGTGCCCAACATGCTGGGGGTTTGCCTCCTCCTTTCTGGGATATGAAGTGCAGCATCTGCCAGTGTGCCCAGTGCTCCAAAGGGTGATTTACATATTGTGGATCATACAACATGTGGGGCAGAAGAATCCATAAGACAGACATTAATCAGCAAACAACTTCCACTACATCCAGTTCCTGTTGGGATGCCCAGTGTGCACACAGAGCTGCTGCAGCCAGCTGCCAGCTCAGGGCCTGCCTCAGACATCATCTGTCACTGCTGAGGCCATAACAGAGCTACTGGCTGCCCTTCCCACCCATCCAGGAGGATTGGTGGGAAGGAATCCACCCAGGATTCTCCGAGTCTGCAAATTCAGCTTCGTGATGGAGGAAAAAATAGTCTGGAAGCTGATGATGTTCATCTGCTGGGGATGGAGGAAGGGAAATCACAGCACCTGCCACCACAGGCACCCCGTAGCCAGAATTTGGTGTGCAAAAGGAGATTCTGGGATCTGTGGCACTCCAGCTGCTGGGACCAGTGAATTGAAAAACAAGGAGCTTCTGTTTCACAAAAGTCAGTGGTTTGTAAACAGGTCAAAGGGTTTTGCTGAATTGGAAACAAAGTACCTGAGAAAAAAAACATTTGAATCAAAGTACCTGACCCAGAGATTTCCTCTGGGGGCTGTGCTAGCCACCCAATGCTGAGCTGGCCAGGATCAGCACCCAGGAGCACCAGCCAGGACCACAAGGCCACCACGTTTGACACTTGCTATAGGACTGGACAGGCGAATCCACATGGGGAGCCATGAGACTGGGAAATCCTGTACCCTGGTCCCAGTTAAAGGGCTTCAAACAGCCATGAACCCCTCAGAGCTCTGGGAATCTCAGAAGCAGGAGCAAGGGGCCCAAAGTGAAGGCCAGGGGCAGTGCTGCCAGCTGACATAGGGATAATGGCTCTCCTGACATAACATATATTCCTTCCTCAAAAGCTCAGTTTCTGGATTTTTGCTGAGTTTCCCCTGTCTTCTACACAATAAACAGCTTCAGCACTTGCCCTTGCAATACACAGCTTCAAAACATGCCCATAAAGTTCAGAAATCGAGGAGAAAAAGAGAATATCCTTTTTTCAAAGCATTTTATTTTAGAATTGCTCCACATTGTCTGCAGCAGACAACACTAACAAAGCTAAGTGCTCGGAAAGGTGAAAACCCCACGGGGTTCCTGCAGCAGTGCACATGTCACAGCCGGAGTGCTTCCAGCAGAAGCAGGGACATGGGCACATTGTAGGCATTGTCCCATCACTGCTGCTGACACAGCACCCCTGTCCTGCATGTTCACAGGGGTGCTGGAGCCTTCCCAGCAGGCAGGGGCAGGGTCAGGATGCTGCACTCAGGGAGTGAGTGCCCAACACCGCCCTGGGCCTGGCCTGCAGCACCGCTGGCTGCTGGCTGCTGGCAGCTGCCCTGGGACAGTGACCTGGGGCCAGCACAGCCATGGCATTCCCAGGGATTTCATTCCTCTCCCTTCTCATTCTGCTCCCTGCCATGCCCCACAGGTGTCCCAGCGAGCGGCTCTGAGCACACAGCACTCCCAGCACTGCGGCCTGACAGCGGCAGACAAGTGCCCCTTGGGGTGCACCCTTCCAGCATGCTCCCCGTGTGCCTCCTGCCCCTTCCAGCACTCCTCCTGCCCCTTCCAGCACTGCATTCCTCCTGCCCCTTCCAGCACTCCTCCTGCCCCTTCCAGCACTCCTCCTGCCCCTTCCAGCACTCCACTCCTTCTGCCCCTTCCAGCACTCCTCCTGCCCCTTCCAGCACTGCATTCCTCCTGCCCCTTCCAGCACTCCTCCTGCCCCTTCCAGCACTGCATTCCTCCTGCCCCTTCCAGCACTCCTCCTGCCCCTTCCAGCACTGCATTCCTCCTGCCCCTTCCAGCACTCCTCCTGCCCCTTCCAGCACTGCATTCCTCCTGCCCCTTCCAGCACTCCTCCTGCCCCTTCCAGCACTGCATTCCTCCTGCCCCTTCCAGCACTCCTCCTGCCCCTTCCAGCACTGCATTCCTCCTGCCCCTTCCAGCACTCCTCCTGCCCCTTCCAGCACTGCATTCCTCCTGCCCCTTCCAGCACTCCTCCTGCCCCTTCCAGCACTGCATTCCTCCTGCCCCTTCCAGCACTCCTCCTGCCCCTTCCAGCACTGCATTCCTCCTGCCCCTTCCAGCACTCCTCCTGCCCCTTCCAGCACTGCATTCCTCCTGCCCCTTCCAGCACTCCTCCTGCCCCTTCCAGCACTGCATTCCTCCTGCCCCTTCCAGCACTCCTCCTGCCCCTTCCAGCACTGCATTCCTCCTGCCCCTTCCAGCACTCCTCCTGCCCCTTCCAGCACTGCATTCCTCCTGCCCCTTCCAGCACTCCTCCTGCCCCTTCCAGCACTGCATTCCTCCTGCCCCTTCCAGCACTCCTCCTGCCCCTTCCAGCACTGCATTCCTCCTGCCCCTTCCAGCACTGCATTCCTCCTGCCCCTTCCAGCACTGCATTCCTCCTGCCCCTTCCAGCACTCCTCCTGCCCCTTCCAGCACTGCATTCCTCCTGCCCCTTCCAGCACTCCTCCTGCCCCTTCCAGCACTGCATTCCTCCTGCCCCTTCCAGCACTGCATTCCTCCTGCCCCTTCCAGCACTGCATTCCTCCTGCCCCTTCCAGCACTCTTCCTGCCCCTTCCAGCACTCCTCCTGCCCCTTCCAGCATTCCTCCTGCCCCTTCCAGCACTGCATTCCTCCTGCCCCTTCCAGCACTCTTCCTGCCCCTTCCAGCACTCCTCCTGCCCCTTCCAGCATTCCTCCTGCCCCTTCCAGCACTGCATTCCTCCTGCCCCTTCCAGCACTCCTCCTGCCCCTTCCAGCACTGCATTCCTCCTGCCCCTTCCAGCACTCCTCCTGCTCACCTGCTGCTGGCAGGGCCCCGAGCCCACAGGCACCCGTGAGGGCTCCTGCCCCACGCCAAAGGCCGAGGGCCGAGCACAGGGGCTCCCACAGCGCGGGGCTGCACTGCAGGCAGCTCACCGAGGCTTTGGTAGCACAGACAAGAGCCCAGAGTGATCCACGGGATGAGTCAAGCAGCAGAGCACGACTGCAGCTCGCTGAGGTATTAATAGCTGTGCCGTGAGGAAACGCTGGAGGATGCCACGGCCCGGGCTGGGGGCACCTCCTGCTGCTGCTCCGTGGATGGGGAGAGGGCCTGAACCAAGCACTGAGCCAAGCACAAAACAGAGCAGCACCTGAGAAATATCCTGTGATAAAGCACACACGGAGAGATTACCTCCCCTTTCTGAGGGACAGCTCAGCACTCCCATCTCGCCCACTGTCACGCCCAGCGAGGTGATGGAGCTGTGAAACCACCTGGAGCTTTGCAGGCACAGCCAGGAGCCAGGCTGGGCTCTTTCCCTGGGGCAGAAGGTCTCAGCAGTGCATCTCCCAGATCAGCAGCAGTGAGCACCAGCCTCCCAAGGCAGCTCTGGCCCCGCACAAGCAGCACATACCGCTGGCACCATTTGTCACCACTCAGGACTGTCCTTGTGCCCTGATGGCCACCAGCACCCAGGGCCGCTGGTCCATGTGCCAGCCAGCCAGGCTCTGTGGACACCACAGGTACAGACAGATGGACAGGCTGCTCCACTTTCCTGGCCCCCTCTGTAAAATGTGCATCAGGAATTCCATCCTCTTCCTTTCCTCCAGGCCCCAGGAATCATGCCTGCAGTGGTATGGAACACAGGGAAAGCAGCACAGCCCCACTGCCTGCACCCAAGAGCTCCCAGCCCGGCTGCAGCCCCCTCCCAAACCCCAGCCCAGGGCTGCCAGTGCCAGAGACAGCTTCCAACCTCAGCCCCTGAACCCACCAGCCCTGCACCCCACAGCCCCCGTGCAGTGCAGGAGTCAGGGCCAGAGCTCTGCACAGGGGGATGTCACCGAAAAGCATCTCAGGTGTAGTGGTACACACACACTGTGTTTTAAGGTCAGAACACCAGGACATTTAAGGCCCCTCCAACCCAAACCATTCCATGACTCTCTATACAAAGCTTTCCAGCTCCTGAGCAGTTCCTGTACCAAATATTACACAGATATGCCAAGCACTGACACCAATATCAGCATCAGCCATGCAGCTTCCAAAAAGGAGCAGGACTAAGTGAATAATTGTTTAAACAAGGCAGCTTTTAACTTACCCAAACATTTGTATTGTATTGGGGTATTGTGACATTTTAAAAACTGTTTTTGCAACATCAAAACACAACACAAGGGAAGGGATGAGAAGGGATTTTCTCTGCCATTCCTCTATCCCTCTGTTCCACAGCCATACATTCCCAGGTGCTATGGAAAGGTGAGGTAGACATGGTGGCCCTGCACGCCCCAACGCACACCCTCCAGCCACAGGTCTCGCTCAGAGGGACACGTGGAGAGCACTGGTGTGGGGGAAGAGGCTCCTCAGGGTCAGCACCACCCTGGTGCAGCCGCTGGCACTCAGCAGGCTGCCCAGGCAGAGGCTCCCAGGGCAGGGGGTGGAAGGGCACCAGCCATGTCCTGCCACGAGCAGAGGGTGCACCAAGCTCAGGGTGCACACCCCAACTGCTGCTAACTGCTGCAGGACACCAGCAGTGCCAGCTGTGCCAGCTGTGCCAGTCACGCTAGCCCATCACCCACTCCTGTCCTGGCACAGGCAGCTCTCCCTGCACACTGTCCTGCACATTGTCCTACACACTGTCCCTGCACACTGCCTCTGCACACTGTCCTGCACCATGTCCCTGCACACTCTCACCTGCACACTGTCCCTGCACACTGTCACCTGCACACTCTCACCTGCACACTGTCCCTGCACATTGTCCTGCACACTGTCCCTGCACACTCTCACCTGCACACTCTCACCTGCACACTGTCCTGCACATTGTCCTGCACCATGTCCCTGCACACTGTCCCTGCACACTGTCCTGCACACTCTCACCTGCACACTCTCCCCTGCACACTGTCCTGCACACTCTCACCTGCACACTCTCCCCTGCACACTGTCCTGCACACTCTCACCTGCACACTCTCCCCTGCACACTGTCCTGCACACTCTCACCTGCACACTCTCCCCTGCACACTGTCCTGCACACTCTCACCTGCACACTCTCCCCTGCACACTGTCCTGCACACTCTCACCTGCACACTCTCCCCTGCACACTGTCCTGCACACTCTCACCTGCACACTCTCCCCTGCACACTGTCCTGCACACTCTCACCTGCACACTCTCCCCTGCACACTGTCCTGCACACTCTCACCTGCACACTCTCCCCTGCACACTGTCCTGCACACTCTCACCTGCACACTCTCCCCTGCACACTGTCCTGCACACTCTCACCTGCACACTCTCCCCTGCACACTGTCCTGCACACTCTCACCTGCACACTCTCCCCTGCACACTGTCCTGCACACTCTCACCTGCACACTCTCCCCTGCACACTGTCCTGCACACTCTCACCTGCACACTCTCCCCTGCACACTGTCCTGCACACTCTCACCTGCACACTCTCCCCTGCACACTGTCCTGCACACTCTCACCTGCACACTCTCCCCTGCACACTGTCCTGCACACTCTCACCTGCACACTCTCCCCTGCACACTGTCCTGCACACTCTCACCTGCACACTCTCCCCTGCACACTGTCCTGCACACTCTCACCTGCACACTCTCCCCTGCACACTGTCCTGCACACTCTCACCTGCACACTCTCCCCTGCACACTGTCCTGCACACTCTCACCTGCACACTCTCCCCTGCACACTGTCCTGCACACTCTCACCTGCACACTCTCCCCTGCACACTGTCCTGCACACTCTCACCTGCACACTCTCCCCTGCACACTGTCCTGCACACTCTCACCTGCACACTCTCCCCTGCACACTGTCCTGCACACTCTCACCTGCACACTCTCCCCTGCACACTGTCCTGCACACTCTCACCTGCACACTCTCCCCTGCACACTGTCCTGCACACTCTCACCTGCACCCTGTCCCTGCACACTGTCCCTGCACACTCTCACCTGCACTCTCTCACCTGCCCACTGTCCTGCACACTGTCCCTGCAGCCCCTCCTGCCCAAGCACCCCAACAGCAGTACTCCACGTGCTGGCAAGCCTTACAACAAGGAAATCTGGGATTCTCGTCTTATTGTAAAATACCCACTGGTGCCTGGCGAGTGCCAGCTGCCAGGGCAGCCCATGGAAAGCACCACCAGGAGGGTGGGAAGGGCAGCAGGTGCTCCAGGGTCCACACAGCCAAACCATTCCTGGCTGTGACCTTCCATCCTCACGGGGCAGTGACCAGTGCACTCAGCACCGCGAGGTGAGTGGTGCTGAGCTTCACCCACTGCCAGCTCTCCAGCCTGTTCCAGTCCCTGGGATGCCATCCCTTCCCTCCAGGTGCTGACCACACCACACAGCTGTGTGTGGCTGCCAGAGGTGCTGAGGGGAGCAAGGGGGGCTCCAGAAATGCTAAGCAGACAGGCCCCAGGACACACAACCTCCCACACAGCCCAAACTCCCTGAGACTCTCCATCCCTGACCCCACCCTACAGCAGTACAGGATACCCAGCACTTCTAACTTACTGCTGTGATAAATATGTAATAATGGAAAAATGAGGTAATTGATGCCACATCCCCAGAAATGTTCAAGGTGAGATTGGGCAGGACTTGGAGCAACCTGGTCTAGTGAAAAGTGTCCTTGCCCATGCCAGAGGCATGGAACAAGATGGACTTTAAGGGCCCCTTGCCAACCAAACCATTCTGGGATTCCATGAGTCTATGAATAAAATTATTCTTAAGGTTTCCTTTGCCAACAAATGCCACCATTTTAAAGCACCAACACTCTCATTCCCCAATGGGCACTGGGCGAGGGATGAGGGTGCAGGGGGAGCCAGGCACTGGCCAGGGCACTGTGGCCAAACCCAGCATGCCCACCAAACACACACACTTTAACTGGGGGAATCAGAAGCAGAGGAACCAGCACTGTGAAGGGTGACGCTGTCAGCACGACACACCAGAGAAAACGGGGGATTAACCATAAGCAGATTTCCAAGCCCGAACAGTCCGCAGGTTTTATCAAGCACTGCAAAAATAACTTATTTCTTCCATGGCCTTGCTTCTGCACAGCCCACCAAATTAAATGAAAAGTAAACTAACAATGATTTACTGCAGATGGACATTTATTGTCTGCGTAATAATATCTTGCAATCGTCACAGCATTAACTGAGGCCAATTCTTTTCTTAGTCACTGTACTCTTACATAAACATATAGTAAATTAAACAATCTAACACCAGGCATTTATTAGGGTTGTCTCTACACTTGCCTGAACATCATTTGAGGACGTGAGTCATAAAACAAGCTGGATTTTGAGTTCTAAAGTTTAATTTAATGTCAAGGAGTACTGGGTACAAACCGCAGATCGCTCTCATGGAAGAACACCTATTTAGTATTTAGGTCTGGCTTGTTAACTGGTAAATCAAACAGATGTGGCCAAATTAGCTACTGAGATGATCTAAGATGTGCTATGTCTACAGCAGCCCTGACACTTCAAAGGCAAACCCAGGGAATCTCAAGGAGATAAAACATTTCCATCACAATAACGGGTGACACACGCCGGCAGGATACATGTAATAAAGGAAGGACAACAAGAGATGAAATGGAAATTTGTTTTGCAGAAGCCAAGAATAGAACATGATTTATATGCACTTATTTTAATTTATTTCAGGCTGAATGCAATTTATCTAAAGTCATCAAAAATTAATAGGCCATACAGAAAGTAGTAGTAATAAATCCAAACTTGGGGCACACAGCAAGCACATCTCTTTTCAATTGCTATTAGCACTTCACTATCTAATTAATCCAGCGTGTTATCTCGTCTGGAAAGCCAGGCAATCCGGCCTGGCAGGACAGGCACTGACTGTGTGGCCCTGGCATGCTGTGAGACATTGAAAGGCCAAAGCCGAGACCAGCCCAGAGAGGGAGCCCAGCAGAACCCACTGCCCTGGGACCGGGCACCCCAAAGCTGCAGCTGCAGCCCCCAGTGTCCCACAGGGCAGTGCCACAGCCAGAGCACTGTGTGTCCCCACAGGGAGCTCCCAAGGGTGACCAGAGCACTGTGTCCCCAGCAGGGAGCTCCCAAGGGTGACCAGAGCACTGTGTGTCCCCAGCAGGGAGCTCCCAAGGCTGACCAGAGCACTGTGTGTGTCCCCAGCAGGGAGCTCCCAAGGGTGACCAGAGCACTGTGTGTCCCCACAGGGAGCTCCCAAGGGTGACCAGTGCATCCCAGCAGGGAGCTCCCCAAGGCTGACCAGAGCACTGTGTGTGTCCCCAGCAGGGAGCTCCCAAGGGTGACCAGAGCACTGTGTGTCCCCACAGGGAGCTCCTCAAGGCTGACCAGAGCACTGTGTGTCCCCACAGGGAGCTCCCAAGGGTGACCAGAGCACTGTGTGTCCCCAGCAGGGAGCTCCCCAAGGCTGACCAGAGCACTGTGTCCCCACAGGGAGCTCCCAAGGGTGACCAGAGCACTGTGTGTGTCCCCAGCAGGGAGCTCCCAAGGGTGACCAGAGCACTGTGTGTCCCCACAGGGAGCTCCCAAGGGTGACCAGAGCACTGTGTGTCCCCACAGGGAGCTCCCCAAGGGGTGATGTCAGGTGACACTGCCCCAGCAGGTGAGCCCCTGCCAGAGGCTCTCACCCAACCCAGAGTACATTCCAAGCACTTCCACCACCACCCACAGCTTGTGTCCAGCACCAAGAGCAGCAGGAGCAGGGCAAGGGCAGAGCCAGGGCAGTGCCACCCCTGGCCCCAGCCTGTTCCCATGGGCTGGCAATGGAGACAGGGCAGGACGAGCAGCACGTGCCCTACCCCAGCACCCTGCTCTGTGGCACTCTGGGGACACTGGAGGTGAGGCAGGAGCTGTAGCTGCCTCCTCTCAGCTGGAGGCTGTGACAGAAGCAGGGGTCAGTCCCCACCAAAGAGGCAGCACGGAGCAGAACCCCCTCCCTCTCCCTGCACGTTCTGCATGTCTGTGCTGAAGGGGCTCAGACCCCAGCACAGGCAGGGACAGGGCTCTGGGTAGTCCCCCCAGCTGCCACAGCAACTCAGAGCAGAGTCTGACCACAGAGCCAGCCCGGAACAGCTGCTCAGCACATGCACGGAGCTCACTGACCACAGAGCTACAGCAGGAACCCGACAGACCTCAGTCCCTATTTAGATCCAAAGGAAATCAATGGGCATACCAAAAGGAATATTTTCCTTTACCAAGAATGACAGTTTAAGTGAAATACTGGGACTCATATTTTTTAAAACTTCAGATACATCTGTCAGGGTTGGGCAATTTCGCCTAAAAGGGAAACTTTCAATGTGCCATAAGGGAGAAACTATTTTTGCAATCTTCCCTTTGGCTCAAAATCTGCTGCTGGGATTTTTCAGGAGGCAGCACTCCACACACTCGAAAAAACTGACGGCTCTAAAATACATATTTATGGTTTCCTGATATAGGGAATAAGAACAGAAGAAAGTAATGATAAGCTGCAGGAAACGTTACTGATCCTGGCAGCAGGACAGACAGCAAACTGGGATCAGCGGCGGAGTCGGGGGAGGACAGGAGTGAAGGAAGGTGGCAGTGGAGCCCAGACACTGCCCCAGGGATGCTGGCCAAGGACAGACAGGCTCAGGCACAGGGCTGCTCAGCTGCACACACAGGGATGCGCCCAGACACAGGGATGCTCCAGCACAGGGATGCAGGGATGTTTGGCCACAAGACGCTCAGTTGCAGGGGTGCTCAGGGGGTCTGTGGGGATCCCCAGCACAGGCTCATGCAGCAGCCCTGGCTCACAGGCTGCCATGACCCCCAGCCCCCTGCAGCAGCCCTGGCTCACAGCAGCCCTGTGCAGCAGCCCTGGCTCAGGTGGGACCCAGCTGCCTCGGGTGAGGCACACCACAACTCACTGCATCTCCACTGGGCTCCACGCTCAGGGAGTTGACCCTCTCAGAAAGAGGGAAAAGCACATTTGGGAGCGCAAGGTAACACACATCTCTGTTGCACAGTCAGGAGATGACAGCCTGTGCTCTGGGCTCCCCTCAGCTCTCTCCAGAACTGCCGCCTGACTGCTGAGAGGCAACACAGCCATCACACAAAGGGCTTAAAGATCTGCTCTGGAGATCATATGAGGCCTCCATGCACAGGGAAACAGGTAAGGAAAGCTGTTGGGTGGGATGGAGACAGGAGAACCTCAGGAGCCTGTGAAATGCACAGCCTGGCCCTGGAAGGAGCATTGGTGAGTCAAGATCAGCAGCATCCATCTGGCCATGATCAGGGACAGGGACTGGTCATTTGCTGGGTCAGCACCCATCACATGGCCACATCCCACAGCTGTGCAGCTGGCACCTCCCAGGCTGGGGACACCAGAGGCTGGTGCAGGTGGCAGAGGCTGTGGGTTGTGGGACTGCCATGGAACCAGTGTCCAGGAGCAGCATCTGTCACACAGCCTCTGATGGCATCAGCCATCAAACGTGCCAGGACAGGGTGGGAGAGAGGCTGAGCATGGCCCTGCTGTGCCAGCAACACATCCAACAGCAGCAGGAAGGACAGGAGATCTCACTGCTTTATTGCCCAGGTCTGCAGGAAGAGCCTGTGGTGGCAACAATGAGGGAGGGGAGTGGGAGGAGAGCAGAGCCAGTGGGAGAGGGATCCAGCCCAGGAGGAGCAGATGGCACAATTCCCCCTGGACCAAATCATATTTAATTTTTCTATCAATTTTCATTAGCCTTTTCCCATGCCTCTGGTTCATCTTCAGCATTTCAGGATTTGTTAAAAATAAACCATTACTGTCTCAGGGAGCTCCTCGGCCAATTATTTTAATACTCCTGGGTACCAGTTATCCAGCTCTGCCACTGTTAAACTGCCTTACTTAAACTGTCACTTTTTAACCTTTTTCTTAGCTCCTGTAGCAGTAGAAAACAACAACCATGAGCTTGCATTTCGCTACTCCTTTGCAAATGGCAAACAGAAATAATCACAGAAAACTTCTGTATCACCCCAAAGTATGTCCCACTTTGCCTTGTGAGGTCCAGCCCTGTAACAGGCTTATGTGTGTACCTCAGGTATAGAACTCCTCCTGCACCTGGTACCTGACCCAAGGATACTGAACGTGTTAATTAGAAAACTTCCACCAATCTCAGAAGACAGATATTTGGGCACTAAAAAGACCCTCAGTGTGCAGATGCATTTTTGGGCAGTGGAGCAAAGAATTAAACCCCTTGGGCATAAGAAGAATTTCTTCATGGAAAGGGTTGTCAGTCACTGAAAGGGGCTGCTCAGGGAGGGTTGGAGTGCCCATCCCTGGAGGTGTCCCAGGAATTCCTGAGGTGGCACTCGGAGCTCTGGGCTGGGGACAGGGTGGGCATGGGGCACAGCTGGGACTCGAGGCTCTTGGCAAGCTCCTGCAGCCCTGATGGCTGTGTAGTTCAGTGCTCTGGCAGCAGTGTGGGCTGTGAGAGGGTGGTGAAAGGGCAGCTGCAGCAGAACCTCGGCCCCTGCAGCCCCCCAGCCCAGCACTGCTGGCTCCCAGCAGGTGCTTCCAACCCACAGCTTTACACAAGGTGCCACCAGGACACTAATGAGCAAGTGCCTCATTATTTCATCTGTTAATTAGCCACTTCTCCACTCCCTGTCACCTCACATTACTAAGCCCTGCCGTCAGGGCCACTGGGGTAATGCTGGCCCTGGTGTTTGCAGTTGTTAGGATGGAAGCTCTGGCCAGAAAGCACAGCTCAGAGCTGAGCTACTGCCTTAACGAACCACAGCTCCCAGATTTGCAGGCCATGGATTAGTGGAGGACAGCATCACTGACACCAGAAGTTGAACCAAGACTGTTTGTGACCTCACCTGCATCAGAATGACAGTTCTGACAAGCCTGTGAACATGCTGACCAGAGATGGTGTGAACTGCTCAGGCCAGGGCTGACAGAATAGCACTGTGTCCTTTCCTCTGCTTCCAGAAGATGCATCAAATATCTTGTAGGACAGAAAAAGTAATAGTAGCAAATAAAACAGGTTTCCCTTCAGCTGGACAAGATCACAACCACTTTACACAGATTTCTGGAAAAAGAAAAGACAGCCACTTCCAGAACTTCTAGCCCAGAGAAATTATTCTGAAAGGTAATTTTCCTCCTCTACATCTCAGCGCATGAAGCAGATACCATCAGATCTGCCACATGCAATCCCATCAGTTTGCAGGATTTATCTCCTTTGTCTGTGCCAGAAAATTTAATGGGTCTCTTGGTCCTAATGTTCTTCACTCAGCAAAGACTCTGAGCGTTTCAGATAAGAGACATACTTAAGGCTTTGGCAAAGAAGTTTAGAGTTTAATTGCTGCTTCAAAATTTGATCAATCGTGCTGCTATGGCAAGATTCCCACAGAACTCAAGAAACGGATGCCAACAGATGGCCACCCACTCCCCAGATCCAGCGGTGCAGCTGGGGCTGATCCTGCCCCGAGGCTGCAGCAACGCCTCACAAGGGCTGCACACCTGCAGCCACCCTGTTCACACCCCCATCCAGCTGTGGCCAGCTGTGCAGGAGCTGCACAGCAGCTGCTGAGGACCATGCCAGGCTCTGCCCATTGCATACATGCCTGCAGCCCTGCAGCTGTAAGAGTCTGCATCTTGCATTCCAACCATGGCCTGGAGAAGGCAGAGATCTTGGGCGACCCTGACGACCCCTTCCCACACTGACACTCCCAAAGCACCTCCCCCTGGCTCACAGGAGCAGCGCTGTGCTCTGAACCAATTCAAGGGGCAGCTCCTGAGTCCCACCAGCTGTAAGCAGCACTGCCTGGGGCTGCACAGCACCTGCAGCGTGCCCATGTGGAACAACAGACTCCTTCACCCTTCAGCAAAAGGGAACTCAGCATCAGAGCTCACCCTCGGGCACTGCCAGCTCCAGCACCACCTCCTCCAGCCCTTCCAGGTCTGGAATGGAGCTTGAAATGGAGCTGGCAGGGTCAGCACCTCCACCCTGCCCTTGTGCTTCCCTGCCCAGCACCAGCATGGCGAGGCAGCAGCGGGAGCCCTGCTCTGGAACATCAGTGGCAGCACTGGCACAGAGCTCCAGAGACAGCACAGGGTCAGCACACAGCTCCAGAGACAGCACAGAGCTCCAGAGACAGCACACAGCATCTCCAGCACACAGGATCAGCACACAGCTCTGTCACACAGCTCCAGAGACAGCACGCAGGATCAGCACACAGCTCCGTCACACAGCTCCAGAGCACAGGATCAGCACACAGCTCCAGAAGAGCTCCAGAGACAGCACAGGGTCAGCACACAGCTCTGTCACACAGCTCCAGAGATAGCACAGGATCAGCACACAGCATCTCCAGCACACAGCATCTCCTCACACCCAGCGCTCCAGGCACGAGGAGATGTGTCCCACGTGGTGCCACACCTGGGCATGCACAGACACACCTCAGCTCACACAGCACAGCCGCTCTCTTGCATGCCCTCCCCGTGTGAGCCTTCCCCAAACAGCACGATTTTCAAAGGCAAACCAAGGCCAGGTGGATCCCAAGTGGCACCACAGCCAGACCCCCTCAGCCCCCACAGCTGCTCCCCACAGCTGCTCCCCTGCCTGGGGTGCCAGCAGCCAGGCCGGGGACTGTGATCTGGAGTTTGGGCATGTTTTACACTTATTTATTTCCCTTTTAATACATTTTGACATAATTGTCTCTTATCTTAAATTAATATCAGGAAAATTACACAGTCTCCCTCTCACAAGAGGAGGCAGAGAAGCATTGTGTAGGGAAATACTTGTAGAAACAAAACAAGGAACCTCAAACTCTTACCTCAAGTAAATCAGCATGACTTTACTGCAGCTAATTGAGTTATCTTCAAATTATGCCCAGAAATCAAAGCAGAGAGGGAGAGACACTTTGCCCTCCACACGATGTCCTCTTTAAAAATACATCACTGCTTCTCATCTGTGATAGTTCACTTGTGGGGAGTTTTGAGTAAGTTAGAGACAGGACCTCTGAGCTGGTTTTGATGATGTGATTTCTGGTCCCCAGGCTGCCATGACCCCCAGCCCTGTGCAGCAGCCCTGGCTCACAGGCTGCCATGACCCCCAGCCCCCTGCAGCAGCCCTGGCTCAGGTGGGACCCAGCTGCCTCGGGTGAGGCACACCACAACTCACTGCATCTCCACTGGGCTCCACGCTCAGGGAGTTGACCCTCTCAGAAAGAGGGAAAAGCACATTTGGGAGCGCAAGGTAACACACATCTCTGTTGCACAGTCAGGAGATGACAGCCTGTGCTCTGGGCTCCCCTCAGCTCTCTCCAGAACTGCCGCCTGACTGCTGAGAGGCAACACAGCCATCACACAAAGGGCTTAAAGATCTGCTCTGGAGATCATATGAGGCCTCCATGCACAGGGAAACAGGTAAGGAAAGCTGTTGGGTGGGATGGAGACAGGAGAACCTCAGGAGCCTGTGAAATGCACAGCCTGGCCCTGGAAGGAGCATTGGTGAGTCAAGATCAGCAGCATCCATCTGGCCATGATCAGGGACAGGGACTGGTCATTTGCTGGGTCAGCACCCATCACATGGCCACATCCCACAGCTGTGCAGCTGGCACCTCCCAGGCTGGGGACACCAGAGGCTGGTGCAGGTGGCAGAGGCTGTGGGTTGTGGGACTGCCATGGAACCAGTGTCCAGGAGCAGCATCTGCCACACAGCCTCTGATGGCATCAGCCATCAAACGTGCCAGGACAGGGTGGGAGAGAGGCTGAGCATGGCCCTGCTGTGCCAGCAACACATCCAACAGCAGCAGGAAGGACAGGAGATCTCACTGCTTTATTGCCCAGGTCTGCAGGAAGAGCCTGTGGTGGCAACAATGAGGGAGGGGAGTGGGAGGAGAGCAGAGCCAGTGGGAGAGGGATCCAGCCCAGGAGGAGCAGATGGCACAATTCCCCCTGGACCAAATCATATTTAATTTTTCTATCAATTTTCATTAGCCTTTTCCCATGCCTCTGGTTCATCTTCAGCATTTCAGGATTTGTTAAAAATAAACCATTACTGTCTCAGGGAGCTCCTCGGCCAATTATTTTAATACTCCTGGGTACCAGTTATCCAGCTCTGCCACTGTTAAACTGCCTTACTTAAACTGTCACTTTTTAACCTTTTTCTTAGCTCCTGTAGCAGTAGAAAACAACAACCATGGGTTTGCATTTCGCTACTCCTTTGCAAATGGCAAACAGAGATAATCACAGAAAACTTATGTATCACCCCAAAGTATGTCCCACTTTGCCTTGTGAGGTCCAGCCCTGTAACAGGCTTATGTGTGTACCTCAGGTATAGAACTCCTCCTGCACCTGGTACCTGACCCAAGGATACTGAACGTGTTAATTAGAAAACTTCCACCAATCTCAGAAGACAGATATTTGGGCACTAAAAAGACCCTCAGTGTGCAGATGCATTTTTGGGCAGTGGAGCAAAGAATGAAACCCCTGGGGCAAAACTTAGCTTAATGTGTCTCTGCTTTAGACTATAAATCCCCATTCTCACTTCTGGCACCTCAGTTTGGGAGCCTTTTCCAAGGGCTCAGACCAAATCCTGGGTTTGATTCTCAGCTTTGGCTCCCCGGCCCAAAGCTCTGGGAGTTCCCTGCATTTCGGATTCCAGCAGTCATCTCTCAGCTCCGTGGCACAGGAACGTGTCTGTGTGACATGTCCCTGTCACAGCCCAGCCACTGAGCCCAGCAAGAGGGGACAGAGGTAGAGCTCCAAGCTTCCAAGGGCAGAACAGGGTCCCCGGTGGCACAAGCAAGACCCAGACACCATCCCCAGCCACTCCCGCAGGCACTGCTGCTGCTCAGAGCCTCCCTGGGCTTGCACGAGGAGATGAGAGAGAGTGAGAGACAAACACAGAGATGATGGCAGGGAACGCCACTGGGAGTTTTTAAACTTTTGTTTCACTCTGGATGGATCAAGAATCCATCTTCTTCTTCAAAATTATTTCTGGAGAGCCCAAATCCCCAAGCTGGCGGGGCTCAGCGCCACCAGCAGTGCCTGCAGTGCTGATGGCACAAGGGAACCCCCAGGCTCGGGGTGCCTGGCCCAGCACCACACACCCCAGGGTCCCACAGAGCCCCAGCCCAGGCAGGCCACACCAAAGCCTGGCCCAAACACAGGGAAAAGTCATCAGATGGGAACACTTCCAGAAGAGCACTTTGTATTCCAAAAAATGCCATTTTTTAGCAGAGAAGCTTGCCTTGACAATTTCCTGGTTATTCCCTGACACAGAAGCAGCTGCTCCTTGGCTTCAGCTCAGGAAGCACCCACAGGCTTGAGCTGAAATATGGATCCAGTGGCCCCAGGGAGGAGGACAGGTGACAGCAGAGGGGACAGGGGGCAGGTACAGTGTGAGGGGACATCATAGCAGATCCCAGTGCCAGACAAGTACCACAGCCATTTGCCAACATTTCAACAGTTGTCTTGTTGCTGATTGGTTTTTTAAAGTTTCTCACCGTTTTTTAAATTCAAGTTTTCTTATATTAAAGAAAGCAACAGAAAAGCAAAGGCGTCGTGCCCTTCCTGCTGTACTGGAGATTATTGAGATGCACAAATTCTTTTGCACGCACTTAATTTCTGCTGCAAAGATCTGATGCCAATTGAATCTCTTTTAATAAGAAAGACTTTCACTGGAAAAAAAATCTTACTTTAAGGAATCCATAACTTTTTTTTCATTCTCAGCTTTGCTGTCAAAGCTCTCCCTTGCCTATCTCTTCTGCTGTCTGGTCCTCTTGTTCACTTTTGTAATTAAGAATGAGGTGGGGGAGCTGGAGAAAACTAAATTACTTCAGTGTCCCATCAAGGGGACAGAGCAGAGCAGAATGATGCCCTGGGCAGCACTTCCAATCCTGCTGACAGCACTGACTCGTTTCCAAGGCCTTTCACCAGCCAGCAGCTCCAGCAGCGCTGATTCTGCGGGCACAGGGACCTTACACAGCTCCCACGAACAGGCTTGTGCATCTTCTGAAGGAGCACAGAATCCCAGAGTGGTGTGAGTTGGGAGGGACCTTGGAGACCATCCAGTTCCACCCCTGGCAGGGGCAGAGTCCCTTTCCCCTGGATCAGGCTGCTGGGGCAAGAGTAAATTTGCCAAAGTAAAACATCCTGGCAGAGGCTGCCACCCTCAAATGGCTGTGACCAGAGGAAGCATCACCATCAGGCCCATGGTTGCCAAAACCCACCAAGACCACCCAGGAGCTGCTGGGAGGAACACAGCCACCAACAGGCTGTGCCAGAGGCAGCACAGGAGAGCTCCAGGAGCAATGCCAGGAAACACAGAGCCTGGTCTCAGGAGAGAGCCCTGAGGGATGGAATCCTGCTCTGGACTGAGGGAGAGGAAGGAAGCCACACCTTCAGCTCCGTGGGACTGGGACAGTACCAGGCACAAGAACAGCTCCTCTGCTGGCTCTGGCACCGAGGGACGATGTGGGGACAGGGGGTTCCTATCAGCAGCCTGTCCACAGCACAGGACAGTTCCCACCACTGCAAGGGACAGGCAATGCCTCACTGTCTCACTCGTGTTAATTAGGGAATGTGCTACTTTGCTGTGTGCCATCAGTTAAACTCACACAGAGGGAAACAAACAAATCCCCAGATCTCCTGGAGCAGGGTCTCCTAGAGAAGGATCTCCTGCAGCAGGATCTCCTCACTCCCAGGCAGCCTTTCCTCCACATCACCTGAGTGAGACACAGCTGTCCCCACAGCATCCTCCCAGTGCAAGAGCCACTTTTGCAATTTCCTTACCACACACGGGCACTCCACACATGCACCCACCAGGGCACAGCTGGAATTAGACTGAAACAGACTTTTTGCAAAGCAAAGTGATCCTGTTTGGAAGCCTGCTGTCCCCATAACCAAGGCTGACAGACAGCAGCCTGGCCCACACCCAGAGCAGAGGCTCCAGCCATCAGCTCTGTGCCCTGTGGGAACACCTGGGAACACACTGGCAGCATGTGACAAACCTCTGTGTGACACAGGCACTGACACCTCTGCAGCAGCTAGGAGGTCCTGATGCCTCTCCCTGGTTTTAAGAATTTGAGAGCCACACACAGCTAAGGGATAAGGGGGTTTAACCTCGGTATTTTAATAAGGATCCTTACTGGTGCACCACTTCACCAAGGTGGAACGTGCCACGATACACACAAGCAGATCACATATGCCATTTACAGACCTTACAAATTAGCATAGCTAACAAGGATGCCCCAATGGGAGGCCGGGATGAATGGTGTGATATTCCCCCATCCCTGGAATTCCCCCCAGGATGAGCCAAATCTCCAGTTCAGAGGAGGTGTTCCAGAGGGGACCCTGGTTTCCTAAGGTAGTGTAAGGTTTTAGGGTCTCCTGTTATAACGCCTTTAGGATGTTTGGTCTCCTGGCCTAACAGAATACCAGGACTATGCTAAGTTATCCAACTTAAGGAATTACAAGGATGCATGCTAAACATCAAAGTTATCGAAAAGGTACAGAAAAGAAAAGGCAAACCACTTTCCTGACATCAGCCCGACAAACAGGAGCTTCCTGCAGGACTCATTCCATGCCCAGCACAGGCAGGACAGGGACACAGGAGCACATTGTCCCCAGCACTGTGCCCACCCAGCACTACAGCCCTTCTCCTGCCCACAGCACCAGCACCAGTGTGCTGCAGGCAGCCCAGAGCCACTGCACAGGTGCTGCACCCCAGGAATGCCTCCTCTTTCTCCTCTTCCTCCTCCTCCTCCTCCTTCTCCTCCTCCTCCTCCTCCTCCTCCTCCCTGTTTGCTGGGAGCCTACACCATCCATCAGCAGACGCCCAGATCATCCTGAACCTGCCACTCAGCCCTGTCCTGCCCCAGCCCCAGGAGCACAGGTGACCGCAAACGGTGCAGAGAGGAAGCCAACATCTGCACGGATCTGCATCAGCTCTAAGCCACCAGAGATGTGGGCAGGTTGCTGTTTCCAACACTGTCCTCATGTGCTGGGCATGGACATCCCTCCAGTGTCTCCTTCCCCTTCACCAAGCAGCAATCAGTCCCCTCCCAGCTGCAGCCCCTCCAACCACCACAAACTCCGTCCTACTCTGTGATCCTGACCTCAGGAGCAGGGAGCACGGCAGGGGCTGCTGCTCCTGCGTGCCCAGAAGTGCTGTACCTGCAATTGAACCCTTGGCGAACAGCGTCTGTGCATCGACACGAACTGACCCTCTGAAGGACCAAAGCTGCATCCCACACAACTCAACTGTGCCACAGCCCAAAGCCCTGAGGCTGCAATGCCGTCCCCTGGGAGCAGAGCAGGGCACAGGCGAACAGCCTGGCACTGCATGGCACCAGGACAGGAACAGAAAACACGTCAGGAGAGCGGATCACTGCCAGCCTGAGCATGGCCCAGCGCTGCCAGCCTGGGACCGGGCACGGAGATCCTGAGCTTCCACTCCTGTCCGCCAGGAAAAGCAATTCAAACCTTGTCATTCTGGAAGGATTCGAAGCAGCTGCTGAAGCTGCAGTGACAGAAGCAGCACCTAAGAGGTTTCAAAGAATCACAGACAGGCAGTGGCAGGCAGCAGCCCCAGGAGCACGAGGCTGCTGCAGCAGCAGCACCGTGCTTTGGGCAGCCTGTGCCACTTCAGCGCCTGTGCCACTGCCCACGAGGGCAGCAATGCCCTGCTGAGGGCTGGGGCTTCCACTGCCCTGCAGGGGGAGAGGGCAGAGGGGGCCAGGACAGCTCCCCCTCTGCAGCATCCTCAGCCTCTCTGCCCTGCTGCCAAGATCACCCTCCTGGCCCCTCTACCTGGTACTTCTTTGTCAGGGAAGGAGTTCACTGCCAGGCTGTGCCCTCTGCCCAGCTCAGAGCTCTCCAGCTGCCAGCCCCCAGCAGTCCAGGGCTTCCACCTGACAAACAGGAATAGCCAGACAAGCAAAACCCTGTGAAGTGCAGCTGAGCATGTAAATGCTACAAAATAAGAGCAATTTATTCCACAGTTTACAAGTCAGTCTGTGGTCCTCAGAGATAATTCTGCTGTCAGGTGCTTATGTTCCTCCAGCAATGCCAGGCTACATGAGCTGCTTTTGTGCCTCTATTAGCCCACACATGTGCAGATCCTCCTTTTCTACATTATATTTGCATTCAACACTTAAAGTTTTGCTTGATCTGTGCTGCAAACTAAGTGCAATTCTGTCATTAGATTGCATGGAAAACCAGAGCGGGCTTCTGATCAGCATTTATTATTCAGTACACTGAAACATACTGATCTTTCTGGAAAGGTCTGGCAGTCTGGAAACACCTTTTGCACCCAGTTGTTCCCAGTCACACACTGGTGGTGTGCTGTCTGAGCTCCATTGTCTCTCACCTAGGAGCAAACCACCCCTTCCTGAGATTTGAACTTTAATTTACTCTCCAAATCTGCTGAATCAGTCCTGTTCTACTCCACAGCCACTCCTGCACAGCCTCACTGCTGTGCAGGGTATTTTACACTTCTGTTTCTCCCCATCCTTCCTGGCAGGCAGGTGCCCAGCCAGTGCTTTGCTCGGGTGCCAAGGCACACGAGTCACCCACAGCCCCTGCTCCCCTCTCCAGAGGGAAGAACACCCGCAGCCCTCTGCCTGCCCGGGCTGTCCCAAGGCCCAGAGCAGAGGGATCTCCTGGGGCAGGACTCTCAGCACTGAGGACCTCACCAAAGGAGCAGCTCCACCCCTGCACCCCGTGGCACTCGTGCAGCCCAGACTGCTGCAGGAACACGGAGCAGCACATGGCAGAGCCTGAGCTGGGCACAGGGAGGGGACTGCAGCTGTCCCTGGGCACACAGGCTGTGCCCTGGACACCGTTTGGTGACACACGGCTTTCTGAGCCACAACAAACACTCAGCCCAGCCTGAAACCACCTCATAGTAACAAACCATTTCATTTCTACGGAAGAACTTCCTCCCTGTGAGACTGGAGAGGCCCTGGCACAGGTGCCCAGAGCAGCTGTGGCTGCCCCTGGATCCCTGGCAGTGTCCCAGGCCAGGCTGGAGTGGCCTTGGAGCAGCCTGGGATGGTGGAAGGTGTCCCTGGCATGGCAGGGGGTGGAATGAGGCATAAGGTCCTTTCCAACCCAAATGATTCTGTGATTCTGTGATTCTGTAAAGGAAACACATCAGTAAGAGCCACAAAAAACTCCCCCAGTTCCACACTGTGCACAGGGAGCTCTAGGAGGGGCAGCTGCTCCCCTCAGCTCCTGCTGCTCCCATCTGGGGGGCAGAGCTTGAGGCCAACCTGACTGGCATCCACATTTGACATCAGCAGGTCAGTCTGTCACTAATTGAATTATACCTGCATTACTTAATAAACAAAGAATACTCTCCACATTACAAGGATGTAATCCTTTAATTGGTTTATGAGCACAGAGTCCCATGGGAAGTGTCACAAATCCATCAGGATGCCCTGAGCACTGCGTTTCTGAGCTGCAGAGATAACGAGTGTCATATGCCAGCAGTCGGCTCTGGGCTGAGCTGAAAGGGAGCTGAGCCAGCTCTCTGCCCTGCTCCACACCACCAGCACACCCAGCAGCAGCCCTCCCAGCTGCTCCTGAGGCTGAGGAGCTGCCAGCACCACCGCAGCAGCAGCTGGCAGTCAGACCCTGTCCCTGCAGCCCCAGCCCTGCGGCCCCCTCCTCCCGGGCTGCTGCCCACCCTGTCTGCAGGGTGACCCCCACCCAGAGCCCCTTCCAGGCATGGTGGGCAGGGAGCACTGCAGCCCCACCAGTGCCTCCAGCATGGTCCATTCTCGATTCTCTGGGCCTTGCCAACACAGTCCCACCTGCCCAGACACGGAGGGGACGCGGGTCCTCCTCGTCCATCCTCTCACCCTAGAAATCCCCTTCTGCTGCCTCACACCACTTGCTACTGCAGATGTAAACCAAAACCATCTCTGTGAAACTCAGCACTCTTCAAAAGCCTTGGCAGAGGGAAACCACGCTCTGCAGGAGGCAGGTATCTGCTCCATGACACCTCACGCACACAGCTCGGCTCAGGAGCAAGCCTCTGCTGTACAAAATCCACTTCAGCACCTGAACCACCAGCACTGCTGCTCCAGCTTGCACTGCTGGCCATGCTGAGGGCAAGGATGGAACAGGGCACGGACACATGCTGGCCACACGGGAGGGCACAGAGCACACAGCACTGCTGGGCACGCCAACAGCAGGGAGGGCACAGAGCAGGGGGCACGGGAGTGCAGCTGGGACCCGCGTGCTCTACGCCGTCCCTGTAGGGAGCAGATTGCCAGATGTGTGTGCTGCTCCCCAGATGCTTGCGTTAGATTTTCTGTGCCTGGCATCACAGGAACACCGTGTGGTGCCCATGGAGTACGAGTGGCTCCTCTGATCCATGTGTGGCAGCTGTAGTACTGCTGTCCTTCACTCTCCTCCTGTAGCCTTCACGTCTCCCCACAGCCCAGTACAAACCAGGGACGCGTTACTGACCATTGGGGAACCATTTGGATACCTTATTAACACCTAAACCCACATTCCAGATGGCAAGGAGCAAGTCCAGCCTCTCCCCAGCATTCCAAGTCTCACATCCTTCTGGCCACACAATTTCACTCCTCGTTATTGTTCTTTATTTACTGTTATAACTTTCCAGATGGAATTTAAGTGCAGTCACAGGCTCTGTACATTGATTGGCTTCTTTAATGCTCCTTAGAAGAAATGAAGCTCACTCAGCTGAGCCCTTTGTGCCTGTTGGAGACACCACGGGAGGCCCTGGCAGAGCTGGTGGAGCGTGGCAGGGCCGAACGGAGCGCTGGGGCACACAGTGCCACAGCCCCAGGGCAGCTCAGCTGGCACCCACCTGGATACACAGCACAATGCTCATTTAAACACTACTGTCCTCATCTGTTCCCTTAGAAATTAACACAGTTCTCATCTGCTACTAACAGCAGCTGCCACCACCCATCCTGACCTCCCGTGCCTTTTTCCACGGCATTTATCATGTTTTCCTTCTAGGGCAGGGAAGGACAGGGGATTGCTTCAATCCACAGAAGATGCATGTTTGCAGAATGCTTCTTAAATAACACATGCTAGGTGTCTCCAACCCAGGGCAATAATGAACACAACAGGAATGCCAGCCCTTGGGAGGCAACCTCTCATTTCAGCCACATCAGGACACCAGACCCCGATGGAGGGATCCTCACTGCTCGCCAAAGGGGGAGTGCAGAGAGAGGGGGTGCATGTGGGACACCTGCAGGATCCAGCTGCAGATGAGCAGGGGGCTCTGTGCAAGGAACATGGAGTATTAGAAGGCAGGCTGCCCCCCCCAGTCCCTAAATGCAATCCTTGCCATGTACTTGGGGCAAGGACACATCTGTTTTCAGTGGCCCAACACGCCAGGGCAGCAAGTGATGAATAGCCCACAAAGGAGTCCCCATGCAGGTGCTCTGCTGGCTGAGCCTCTGAGGCCACATGTCACCAGGGTGGCTGATTGTCTCCATGTTCATCCCCCTCCTGGGTCCTCAGCACAGCCTATGGGGCCTGAACGTTACCAGAGCCACATTGGGAGGACAGGTGGTCACCTGGAGGCACTGCAGCACATCTCCCACCCACCGCTGGCCACCGCTGGCCACGCTGGCACTGCAGCACATCTCCCAAGGACAGGTGGTCACCTGGAGGCACTGCAGCACATCTCCCACCCACCGCTGGCCACGCCAAGGACCCCTGCTCAGGGCCTGCTGGGACACCCTGCTGCTGGGCAGCACTGGAGCCCAGGTGGGGCTTGTGCTGCTAGCCTGGTTCTTTACACCGAAGCTGAAAGATGCTCAGTTGTCTCTATCAGCTTGCCCAGGTTCAGCTGTGGCACTCAGGGCCACGGTGCTCTCCTGCCCAGGGTACTGTTGGTGTGCAGAGCCCTCCCAGCCCGGCTGCGACACGGCAGACTGTCCCCAAAGGCAGCCACGGCCAAAGCTGAGGCTCAGACGCAGAAAGCAGCAGTCACTTCTTGGACGTGCAGTTTGGAGCCTGGTCCCCAAGAGCAGCGTCACTGCAGCTGGGCGCCGGCGGAGATGAGACACAAGGCTGACGTGTCAGGAGGAGCCACGAGCACAGCAAACCTGCCCACGGCACCGCGACACCAAACCTGCCCACGGCACCACCCAGCCTGCCCACAGCGCGCAGGGCGCAGCAGCACCGGCTGGATGCGATGGCAGCCGGCAGCAGAGGCTCCTGTGAAACAGCACGTACCCGGCAGCACACTGACTCACGGCTGACAAGGCGACAAATCCCGCTCGCCTTACTCAGACCCGCTCCCACGAGCCCTATCGGGGAGCGTTACATCAGGGCTTGCAAAAGTGCGTTGGAGAAAACAGGAGCGACGCAGCTCCCAGAGCCCCACGGCACTGCCAGAGCCCCACGGCACTGCCTGCCTGTGCCCATGGCACTGCCTTACTGTGCCCGTGGCACTGCCTGCCTGTGCCCGTGGCACTGCCTTCCTGTGCCCATGGCACTGCCTGCCTGTGCCCATGGCACTGCCTTACTGTGCCCGTGGCACTGCCTGCCTGTGCCCACGGCACTGCCTCCCTGTGCCCTTGGCACTGCCTCCCTGTGCCCATGGCACTGCCTTCCTGTGCCCTTGGCACTGCCTCCCTGTGCCCATGGCACTGCCTGCCTGTGCCCATGGCACTGCCTCCCTGTGCCCATGGCAATGTCTGCCTGTGCCCATGGCACTGCCTCACTGTGCCCATGGCACTGACTGCCTGTGCCCATGGCACTGCCTGCCTGTGCTAGTGGCACTGACTGCCTGTGCCCATGGCACCTGCCTTCTTGTGCCCATGGCACTGCCTCACTGTGCCCATGGCACTGCCTGCCTGTGCCCACGGCATTGCCTCCCTGTGCCCATGGCACTGCCTGCCTGTGCCCATGGCACTGCCTCCCTGTGCCCATGGCACTGCGTGCCTGTGCCCATGGCACTGCCTCACTGTGCCCATGGCATTGCCTCCCTGTGCCCATGGCACTGCCTGCCTGTGCCCATGGCACTGCCTTCTTGTGCTGGGGCAGACACTTCACACCCCAGGCAAACTCTTAAGCCTGGCTTAGGCATCACGTGCAGCAGAACCCATGTTAGCAGAACGTCTCTGCGTGACTCCCCAGTGGTCCTAAGGCAATCCCATCCCCATCCCAGGACCAGCAGCACCAGGGGACTGAGAACACATCCTGGGGACTCCTCTCAATGTGACTTCCTCCACCACGCCTTTCCCTCATTGTCTGTGTTTTCTTTGGACACCTGCTGTCCCACAGCTGGTGAGACCCGCTGCAGGACTCACAGAGCTGTCACAGCTCACTGTGGTGGGCTCCTGCTGCTCCATCCCCCATGGCCAACTACAGAGACCAGGAAGTATAAATAATTGGAAATAAATACGCAGGGAATATCAGCTCTCTGGCAATGAAACAATGCTGAGGCAACAAAAACTGAAGAGTTTTATCTGTCTGCAATCCAAAAGAATTCCAACATGATCTTGACAGAGAAGCCTAAATAAAAACTTCAAGGGAAAAAAGATATTCCACTTTAAAGCAAAGCTACCTAATCATATGTTTTCATGGAAATGTTTTGCCATGAGACAGTTCCTGGGGAGAAGCTTCATCTACAAGAGCCACTCAAAACCACAGCACTGGACACGAGCTCTGCAGCATTGGGAACTGGCTCAAATACTCTGAGGTCCCACTGGCCACGTGCTACACAATCAGAGGCACCCACCAAGGCTCCCATCACTGCCTCAGTTAGCCATCTGACAAACCACCTTCTACATCATCCAGCCTGCTCCAAACAAACACGACTGGTACAGCCATTTATCCCGTGGAAACACAGAAGGTGCTGCCCAGCTCAGGGCACGGTGTGCCCAGCCTGCAGCTCGGTGGCCAGCGAGCCAGGCGGGATGGGGCACACGGGCAGGGAGCCCTCGGACACCTCAGTCACCCTCACACCAAGCTGTGCCCACGGGGCAGGACACGGCTCCTGGCACCACACCACGTCACCACGCTACAGACCTCGTGGAGCCCAGAGCCCCAGCCAAGGGACCTGGGGTGCCCTGGGGATCAGCACCTGTCTTTGGCTCAAGGGGCTCTGGCCAGAACCTTCTCCAAGAGCCCTGTCTTCTCCCCTCTTCATCTCACCTGCTCCCCTGTGAATACCAACCCCTTTTCCCCTCCTCTGCAGCCTCTTAGTTCTCCAAGAGCCAACAGCAAGAGCTGCCACAGAAAACAAAACGATGGCCATCACTGTTCCATGTCGGGCTGCAGGCATCAGCCAGCCATCTCTGTCACCACCACCCAGCCACAAGCCCATGGCTGTCGGGGACGTAGCCGAGTCTCCAGCCCTCCTCAGGAGCCCCTCTGAGACCCACAGCAGCTCCAAAGAACTGCACACAGGGACACAGACCCAGCCCTGCACAGGGCTCTGAGGGAACACCCTCCACAGCCGATCTGGGCACTGCAGAGGAATTCCATACCTACGTTACTTCAAGATTTGTCATTTTGTTTTCAGAATGACATCTCAAACTCCAGATTACCAGAAGGTGTATCTGACTAATTTGAAGCAAATGTTTCTATTTTGCTGCAAAGTGCATGATTATTTGATAAAAACTTTCTAGAAAGAATGGTTCACTCTTCAGCAACAAAACCTTATACTTTGGATAAGGTTTGGATTTGGTTTCCCAGGCTTGAGCATGTCTCCAGAGCTGCTCCTGTTAGACCACACTTCTCCCTGCTACCCAGCCACACAGACAACAAGCTTTTGTTTTCAAAGCATTTTAGGTAATTAACTCAAGAATAGTTTTTATTTAAAACAAACATACACACATAAGCCTCTCCTAGCACAAACTTCATCAGATAGTGTCAGCAAGCATGGTTTAATAGCATGATATTGAAAAGTAATTTTACTACTAGCTAGAAAAGTCTGAAGACTGCAGAGGATATATTTAGATGTGTATAAATAGACAACACTCGGTGATGTCTGGTCCAAAGAGTACAAATCTTCCCTAATGCATGGAATATGCCTGGCCCGAAACGCTTGAGCAGCACTTACACAGCCTTTTCAGCCTGGCTCAGTCCTGAGCCCGCTAATAGCGAGGCCATTAGAGCAGCGCTCGGGCCCAGCTGCTTGTGCAGGGAATATGCAAAGACTGCTCCATAAAACCCAGCCCGCCACCACATCTGAAAGCACAGGCGGTATCGATCAGCAATGGAAAGCCATTAGCTCTCCAGCCTCTGAACTACCCCCACGTGCCCCAGCAGAGGGACAAGCCCTCCAGGCACCTCGGGATGCTCCACCTACCCAAGGCAGGCACCCAGTGTGCCAAGGCCATCCTTCCCGATGCACCTGCCTTCACATCCCCTCTAATCTTTCTCAAAAAAATGAGGAAGATCTGTTTTTTCCTTGCCATGCTGCTCAGCCACATCTCTTCTTGGGCTTCCCACATTCCCAGCCAGCCCAGATCCTGGGCTGGGCAGCCACCTCTCAGCCTCCTCTCCCTGGCCCCACTCACACCTTCGATGGCCAACAGGAGCCTCTCCAGACAACAAACCTGCATGAAAAATTCAAACCAAGCCCCTGAGGCACCATCCTGCGCAGTCGAGTGCAGCTTCTCTTGGCTGTAAGGATGACACGAGCACTCAGCCCACCGACTCTCACTGGGATAGGACAATCTGGAGCCCACTTCCACATCTGCATGTCTTTGGTGGAATGGGTCAATCTCAAGTCCCCTCCAGCACTGGGAAGTGTTTGCTGAACAGGAGAACTAGTTCAGCTTTAACTTGCACTGGGTACTTGACATATCCAGGATTTGCTTCCACTGACTGCCCTGCCATGATAAAACAAAGAATTGCTCTTTCTGAAAGCAGACAGATGAGGTAATATGCCAGGAGATGTATCTTAGAGAGGCTTGTAACTGGAGGCCAAACTGGCAAACTCTGGTGTGCATTATGATCCAGCCTTACGCATTTAAACACATTTATTATGCATTTAAACAAATGCATAATCCCTTGAGTGCAGTATATATTTAGCAACGTGGATTGGGAAGGTGTTGGGCACTGAGAACACGCAGTCTCTGCTACGGCTGCTTGTGCAAAACCAAACCTGACTCCCAGACCAGCAGTGGAATTGCCAGGCCTGGCACACCTCTACCTGCCAGGACCGACTCTGGAATACCACAGAGCCCACGGGCCAGCTCCGAGGCATGGCCTGTACACAGGACCAGGGTGCCCACTTAGAGTCCTTGTGGCAGCACACACAGCCCCGAGCACCCAGCTCCAGGCGGCTGGGATGCAGTCCTGCCACACCAGGACACACCGGAGCCAGCACACGCAGTCCATCTGGGCAGCACTGCCCCACGCTCCCAGACACAGCCACGGCCAGGATCGCTGCTGCCAGGGCCAGCCCAGACCCCTCCATCTGCAGAGGCACAGCTGGAACCAAACAGGCTTCAATTCCAGGATGGATCCACCTCGCCTCGCCAGTGGGCTGACTGGCTGTGCTGGCCCGAGCAGCCCTGGACACGCAGCGCTCGCCCGAGGATGCTCAGAAGGAACAAGCTGACACCACGTGTCACACAGGAACATGCGAAATGGAAGCGTGGGTGGGGAGCATCACCAGCACGACAGCACGATGGCCAAGGGCAGGGACACCCAGCCTGTCCATTCCACGGCACGCAGCCAAAGGCCACACGGGGCTGGGCTTGGCTGGGGGCACCTGCTGTCCCACCCCCGGTCTCCAGGACTGCTGAGGCCGAGTTCATGACCACAGCTGGAACCAACACATGCCTCTGTTCCACACACACAACATAATGAGTGCCCCGGAGATGCAACAGACTGGAAGGGAGGAAGGGAAGAGCTGCTGTCCCAGATGCAGAGGAACCGCAGAGCCAGTGTTCCCCAGTCCATGCTGGGGAGGACCAGCCCGGGAGAGGCTTCCCCAGCGCAGCTGGCCCAGCCATGCCCGCTCCCGCACGGCAGCCGGGCTCCCGCAGCCGCGAGGGCTGATGCTCCGACACCAACATGGCTGCGAGGCTCCGCCGCTTCTCCGGCGCTGCTCTGCCATCTCCACAACGGGAACCTTCCGGCGGGGAAGGGCCATTCTGTCCTACATTTCTTCTCCCGCACACAGCGGTGCTCGCCACGGAGGGGGCGCAGGGGACGAAGGAGAGGGGGGCGCAGCCGCATCCCGGGACGCAGGGGACCGCGGCGGCCCTAGGGAGAGAGCCGCGGGGAGAGCGGTGTGCGTGTGGCGGCCAGGGGCGGTGGGACGGGGCGGGGGGAGCCGCGGGGTTCCTGCGCCCTCCGGCAGAGCCCCGCACCCCCTGAGCCCCCCCGAGAGCGCCCCGGGATGGCTCCGCGAACAGCGGCGCCTCCGCCCGCCCGGGCAGCGCCGCAGCGCCAGCGGTGCCGGGTAACCGGGCGGCGGCGGCAGCGGCATCGCGGCGGCCGCCGCCCTCCCGGGAAGGGCGTCGTCCCGGCGCCCCCGCCGCGCCGTGGGGTCGTCCTGACCGGGACGTTCGGCACCGGCCGGGCCGCCCCTCACCCCCCCGCCCCGTCCCCTGGGCCGGTACCGCGGTGCAATGCAGATGTGCCGGGCGCGACTCCCCTCGCGTTACCTGGTGCCTCCGGGGACGGGCGGCGGCCGGAGCGCGTCCCCTGCGGGTGCGGCCGCGGCCGGGCCCCGGCGGGCTG